>CM028364.1:10473482-10603482 GCA_016624345.1 Platycodon grandiflorus
AGTTAGGTGCGTAAAACCTAACTCGTAACTTAGCCTCCGAACCCACAACTTAGTTTTTCTCGTTCTATATAAATAAGGGTGTCGACTCTGTTTTCAATATAAATGTGTTGTGCACATTTATTACACTTTTATTCGGAGTCCAGAGCAAAGGCCTAGAACGATCGCAGATCGGGTGCTTACACCTTAAGACCTACAAAAACTAAACAAGTTAGTATCACCGCAAAGAAAAAGAAAACGTAATAGTAATAAAAGAGATAAGACTATGAATAAGAATAGAGGAGCCCGCAAATGGTGTCACCGAACGGCCTCAACCGTAGTAACGGCACAAGCCTAGACAAAGGTCTAGGCACGGATCAGATTTCCTTCCTCAAACCAAGTCCACCGGAGTGACCCAAGTGAGGAACACGACACTGTCCAAGATGAAGACCCAAGCTTATTTTCGCCACAACTCCGCAACCCGGACCACTCACACCGTTTCCCCAACCACACCAGAAAACCAACTCTCTTTCTCGATCATCGGAGTTCAAGACTCCAAGATACCACCAAACCGAAAATCCTTCTCACACCAAACCTCACACAGTAACACATAGTGAAGAAGAAGAGGAGATCTTTGATTTTTGTTTGCTGAGAGAGAGAAAGAGAGAGCTGTGTGCATCTTGCCTTGCGAGGAGAGAGAAGGCCTATATCGAGAGGGAGTATCCGGAAGATCTCACTGGGGAACCAAAGAGATGGTCAAAGGGTAGAATAGGCAAAACGGAAAAGGGGAAGCTTCTCGGTTTGTGCAAGGTGCCGGGCGGGCCGCCAAGGAGCTGGCAATGATCGGGCTTTAGGGAAAGGTGCCCAAATTGGGCCTCCAATTTTCCAACAACCGGATCGAAGGTCATACTTAATATATTCCACTCGACTACGCTTAATGGATAACATCAATGAAAGAAATGATTTCTCCATTATGAGGTTCGGAATGAGCATATTTAATTTTAAGGTTTGGCACTAATTTAATTATAATAAATGGAATAGGCTACTTTCTTTGTACTAAATGTTTTGATCACTTATCTTCTTTAGAATCTTCTGCTGCTATATAGTATTGATCAAAATTGAAAGAATGGCCACGATTCCCACCTTGTGGTATGAATCAAGATTGTGAACAAGTATTCCAGAATAATGTAGGATGTCATTATGCCAACTATATGATCAAGCTTAAAGCTTCTAGGATGTTTGGTGAATAAAGATTAATATGCTGAGAGTTATGAATTAAATGAACAGTAGAGAACAGTGTTGCAAAGACGCAAGTCTTTGGGGATCGATAGGAAATGTATGAGACTATTTGAATTACTTTGCGGATGACAGCATAATAATTAGCTTGAAATGCCAAATATTTTGACGTTCAGAGTAGTGATAAGAGTAGTTAAACTTAGTGACTTTGCTTGGTACCAAGCCATTAAGCAAAACTGATTTAGATTGAATGGAGAATTTTCGTAGTTGTTACCGTTTTCATTCACAGTATCGATCCTTTATTAATTTATAGAATCGAAACGATGGTCTTCCTTTCCAAGTCAATCAATAGTAAAGGCAAGTTGGTATCGTCTTTCTTTCATTGGAGGAAATTAGGGGATCGGAAGTAAAGAAGAAGAGCAATATTGTTGGTCTTGCCTTCATTGATAGCTAACTTAATTAACTGTGTACTATTTTAGTTGTCTACCATCTGTAGTAAACAAGAACAACAAGAAGTCGCGACACATCACAATCAGAGAATTCACTTCACTATCGTTTGTTTCCTTTCTCCTCGAGGTGCACTCAAATCTCTTGGGTCTATTATGCTACAATGTTTGACAGTTAAAAGATGGCGCAACGATAATGTAGATATTAAAATAAAAGAAAATAAAATGACAAAATCGAAGGGAACGCTGTCCTGTCCGTAGTTTCGGCTACATTCCTACAGGTTTCTTAGTTGAGTAAAAATGTTATACTAATTCTTTTTATTACCTAGCAGGTGTCAAATGTGCTTGGAGCTGGCCTAGCATATACAGGAATATCCACCTGCCAGCAAGTGCAATTAGAAGTTTGAAACTGTTAAAAGTGTTAATTGGAAGAATGATCGATCAACCATAAACCCAGAGAAAGTGATGCACATGTCATATTATGATTTGATTATTTGTATACTTTGTATACCGTACCAAACACTTAAGTTAGTTTAGATCCGTGAGTATCATTCATAATTTGTTTGTCAAATGCAAAGAAAACACACAATAAATAGTTTAAAATAAGAAGAAGAATGTAAAACATTGCTGTAAATACTAAATAATACTATCGACATTCATCTTGCAAAAAAAACTTCTTTCTTGGATCAATTTCATAGCTCCAAGGCTCCAAGCTAATAATGAAGCATAAAAAGTTGGCTGCTTCAAGCTAATAATGAAGCATAAAAAAGTTGGCTAAACAAATAGAGGTTATTTCCACTACAATTTTTGCTTAACTACTTCATTATTAATTGTAACTTTAAACTAATACATTTTTGGACAAAGCTACCCCTTAATTAATTACTTGTCATTTGAACTTGAGTAACATATTTCTTATTTTTAAATTACCTTTTAATTTCTAACATACCAACAAATAAGGTAGATTTGATTTGTCTATTTATATTTATTTTTAATAAATGTGTTTTCTCAATTATGTGTATGGCTCATTTCATGTTTCATCATAAAAAAAATTCATAAAAGCATTTATCAATCAAAGTTTTGGAAAATATATCATATTTAAATTAAAAAATATTAATTTAATTTAAACAATTTTATTTTAAAAATCAATTAAATAATAGCAATATGATAGGTATTGAATTGGTTATCAGTTTCAGTCAATTCAAAATTTAAAATTTGGAATCTACTATTGTAGGTAGACAAAAGGTATTAAAATTTTACGATACTATGACACAATATAATTTTACTATTGAATTAATTTTTTACGATAATAACATTTTGTTAAAATAGTGTCTCAAATTAGTAATTAGATTAAGGTACTTTGTAATCCTTTCCTAATTCTACTATGGTTGCATTAAATAATCCTAGAAGTAAGTGGAAAAGGAAAACTTTGGTTAGGATATGTTTAATCCTAATTAGCCTAGGATTAACAAGTGAACATGACCTTATAAAAGGTCATCCGTGTGTCGAAATTGAGGAGGCCGAAAACAAGTTTTGACACAATCGAAGGGACGGACGACGAACACGGTGGTCGAGGGTCTCGAGGTCTTGACGGTGTTAGACAAAATAGTGAGTGTCTATTTTGGCTGTGAAAGGTGTGGTACGTACTTTGTGGGATCATGTCAATCCTTGTAACTCTAGTTGTAGGTAGGGTGAGTACATTGAAAACTCTCTATTGTAATTTCTCATCGTTTATAGTGGTTTTGTTGCTTCCCTTGGAGTGAATTAAACCACATAAATCCTCTGTTCCCTTTTTTGTTTGATTCCGTTATATTTTCTATTTTCTTGCCATTATTTCTCCAAATACTTGGTACATTTATTTTCGACCATTCGCTTCCACATTGAAGATAGAAACTTGAAATTCTTAATCCAAGAATATCCTCATTTTATAACAAACTTGTATCGAGTTTTGGGATAGTCAAAATTATGAATCAACAGATTGGAGTTTTGAAGATAGGGGACGTTGAAAATTTTACGCAATTTCAATTGGAGAAATTTAAAGGAAGTAATAACTTTAGCTTGTGGCAAGTTAAAGTTAAGGATGTATTGATCCAAGAAGATTAAGAGATTGCTTTGAAAGGAAAGGAAGCAAAACCCGACGATGTGAATGATGAGGTATGGAAGAGAATTGATCAAAAGGCGGCTAGCACTATCCGTCGATGTTGTGCGGATAATGTTCTCCACAACGTTATCTCCAAAAATCTGCGAAGGCATTATGGGAGAAGTTGGAGAGTCTCTACATGGGAAAATCTATGTCAAACTAGTTGTACCTAAAGAATGAATTGTTTAACTTCACGATGTCTGAAGGTATGAATATTCATGATCACTTGAATGCTTTTAACAAGATACTTTGCAAGTTGGCTAATATTGGTGTCAAAATTGAGGATGAAGATCAAGGTTTAATTTTGCTAAAGTCTTTGCCACCATCTTTCAAGCATTTAGTTACTACTGTTATGCATGGAAAAGACAAGCTTACTTTGGGTGAGGTACAAACATCATTATTAACTGATGATTCTATAAACAAGGGCTCTAAGAATAATAATAATAGTGATGCTTTGTATGGGAAGCAAAGTTAATCGTGTCGAAATTTGTCCGTGAAAGTTCAAGTGGTGGTGAGAAGAAAAGAAGATTTCCAAGATAAAATGTTGGCATTGCAATGAAATAGATTACGTTGTTCGTAATTGTCAAAAACTCAAGGATGAAGTGAAGAAAGAATTCAATTCTAATGTTAATATTGACACTTTCGATGAGGGTGGTATTAGCAATGACGACAATAGCAGTGATGTACTTAATGTGACCGTGGGTGGAAATAATCTACGGACTGAATGGGTTCTTGATTCCGGTTGTTCTTTTCACATGTGTTCTAATAGAGATATGTTTTCTACTTACAAGAGTGCAAATGGTGATATATTTTTAGTGGATGATTCTTCTTGCAAGATTGAAGGTGTTAAGACAATTAAAATCAAGACTCAAGGTGGAGTGAAAACGCTAACTGAAGTTCGTCATGTTCCTAACTTGAGGAGGAATTTAATTTCATTGGGTTCCTTGGATTCGAAAGGTTGCAATTACATAGTTCGTGATGGAAAAATGAAAATCATACGTGATGGCCATTTTCTCATAAGTGGAAACAAAAAGGGCAACTTGTATTTACTACAAGGGAATGTCATTCATGGTGGAGTTCATGCTATGTTTCAAAGTGAAGAAGCCAAGTGTGAAGAAATTGGAAATATTCGGTTTCGTAGTATTTCATGGAGCGAGTTCAAGGGCCGCTTGGACTCGTGCGCTCGAGATCAATTCTAGGCACTTATGGTGGGGTGCATGACGGGCAAGCAACAATGGGGATAGACGATTGATGGAATTTGAGCTAAGGTGGAGATTTGTTAAAATAATGTCTCAATTAGTAATTAGATTAAGGCACTTTTTAATCCTTTCCAAATTCTACTATGGTTGTATTAAATAATCCTAGAAGTAAGTGGAAAAGGGAAACTTTGATTAGGATATGTTTAATCCTAATTAGCCTAGGATCAACAAGTGAACATGAACTTATAAAAGGTCATTGGTGTGCATTGAAATTGAGGAGGCCGAAGACTAGTTTTGACACAATTGAAGGGAAGGACGACAGACATGGTGGTCGAGGGTCTCGAGGTCTTGGCGGTGTTAGACAAAATAGTGCGTGGCTATTTTGGGCTGTGAGAGGTGTGGTACGCTACGTGGGATCGTGTCAATCCTTGTAACCCTAGTCCTAGGTAGGGTGAGTACATTGAAAACTCTCTATTGTAATTCTTCATCGTTTATAATGGATTTGTTGCTTGCCTTGGAGTGGATTAAACCATGTAAATCCGCTGTTCCCTTTTTGTTTGATTCCGTTATATTTTCTATTTTCTTGCCATTATTTCTCCAAATACTTGGTACTTTTATTTTTGACCGATTCGCCCACATTGAAGATAGAAACTTGAAATTTTAATTCAAGAATATTCTTATTTCAAGAATATTCTTATTTTTATAACACATTTAAATCTAGCGGTGATATCTTATTTCAATAAAAAAGATCATATGTTTTCTCATAATTCAGCAGACAAAAATATTCTTATGATATTTTTATGTAACATGAGTCTAGCCATAAGCTTAATTAATTAAACATTTAGAAAAATAAAAATAGAAAAAGAATAATAATGTGGTTCGTGCAAATGTTAATCAAAGATCATTTTAATATGTTTTGGATTAGAAAATAATATTAAAAGGTAATTAGAAAAATAACTTTGTTAGTCAATTTAATATGGGCAAGTAATTGAGGGTAGCTTTGTCCAAACATGTATGTATTTAATGTAATAAAAATGTAGTAGATTAGTAAAAATTATAGTGAAAATATAGCACTAATTACCGTAATTAATACTTTTAACATATACACTTAGTACATAAATTAACAAAACCTTATAATACAAGTTACAAGACAAGGAATGTAATAGAAAATTAATAAACTGTTCAACATGAGGTACGTATATTTCAAGAATGAGATATTTTACACGTGGTCAGGTTCTGTGGCGAAGACACTGTAGGGCAAGGGTGGCCATGACCCCTAACCTTTTGGTGATATGCAACTTACCCCTTTTAGAATATAATTGTTATCTTCCTTAGGATATTTTGGTCTGCGTTGAATTTTATATTGCTCTTTTAGTTTAATCTAGTGATACTAGATGAATCACTTCAAATGTATTTTGTTTATATCTTTCTTAAATTAATGAGTACACCGCATCTCAAAATTAGTATCGTAACGTTTCTAAAACAGAGTCACTTGATTAGTTTTTAATCAAAAGCTAATTTTTGACATGTTATTAATTTAGCTGGGAGTAGTAATTTTATAACTTGTAAAAATGTTAAAATTGTATGCCTCACATTTGTCCTTTTCAAATTCAAAATGAAAATTGGTCATCTTTTATTTGGTAATATGTAAATGAAAAGTTAATTTCCATAAGTACAATGAAAGAAAAAAATTATTTAACAACCGTTGCTTACTGTGGATATGCCTTTAATTTGTTTGGATTAATGTTTTCTTGAAGTTACCTCGGTCTCCCTAAGGGTCGAATCCTGGTTTCGCCACTGAGGTTGGCCTAGTGTGTCATATTATCAGCATCCTAAAAGCTTGCTAGCAATGCTTTCAAGGCATGACATAAGGATTTGGAGAGTCATTGAACGCAGATTAATTAGAGAAAAAGATTAATGCAAATGCTTAATCGAATATAAAACACTCTTAAAAGTTTTTATTCTTCAATAAAATTCTTATTTGCTTTCACAGAAAAGATACAAAATGCTCCATTAATCATCATGATATTACAAAACTTTCACCAACCCAAAAACATTAAGGGTACGGTTGAGGGACAGGATAAAGACTGAATATAATTAGAGAAGGTTGTGGAATGGAAAGTTTTTCAGAGAGAGAGAGAGAGAGAGAGGCAATTCTAACACACGGGTTGAAAGAGAACTTTAGTAATGTGGAGGTTGATGGTTGTAGGAGAACAATAGGCACTATAATAGAAACTCTTTGCGATTGTAAGAAATGTTTGTTTGATTGGAGGATCGATGCCATCTGATGAGTTCTGAAGCACTAGTTGGACAAGTTCCTTCATGTTGGATTCGATTTCCATGGTTGTGATGTTGTCGTCGGTATCTGCATTTTCCTTGTCATCGTACCATACCTAATCAAAATAGACCATCACAAAGCATTCATACCATAAGCGAAATCTTGTAATAAAAAAAAAAAGAAAAAAAATTTGTTATGATTTATTTCAATGAAACAAATGGAGTAACAAATTAAAAACTAAAAATTAAGTTTATTTAACTTATTTAAACACCTGAATTAAGTATATAGTACTTATTTATTAAAAAATAAAAAAAACACCCCTACATTTCTCCCTCGTTTTTGTTAAAGAGTGCAAACCTTATGCTGGTGATATTGGCGAAGTTGGAGACAGATTCCGTTAATGAGTTCAACAAGACGCTTGTACTGTGGATTGGACAAAGTGTTGTTTGACATCTTTCCACCGGAACAGACTGTTATTGTTAGCACCAGAAGCTCGGCTTCCGTTTGGCTGCTAACTCCTTCCTTCTCCCATGATGTTAGCCATCTTTCCCACTGTTAGGTCCTCCGTTCCAATTTCATCAGCCAACCAACCATAATAAATTATTTAACTGCTCCTTAACAAGAAAACCTAATTTATACATAGATAAGAATTGTAGTCGTCTATCACATGAAAGTCACTAATGGTTAAAAAAGGCATGAATGACGACTTTATTACCGCTAGTAATTTAGCTATGTAAATGATTGAGGTACTTTAGAAAAAATAACACGCATTTGGGGATAATCTTTTTTCTTTTAAAAAAAAAAACGTCATTTAGGAACTTATATATGTTAACTCAATAGTACTTACTCAGTCTAATCCAACAAAATTTACGATTTTGTGTTGATATGTCTATCTATGGAAATTCCTACAATTCCATACATTTTCATCAGTTATGAGTTCATTTGAGATCAGTTTGTAATTTAGATTTTTCGTTAACCACGTCTAATTTGTACAAGACAGTCCAAATTAATAGAATGCAAACTGTACAATTCAGATAAAGGAAATTTGTTTTGAGCATTGATTATGAGTACTCACAGCACGATGCAAGTGATGCGAGTGTTGGCGGATGTCTCTGACTGGGTGCACCTGCTGTGCAGCTACTGATAGTTGGTTTAAGGTTTCAATTAGAGTGACCAAGAGCCCCTCGTCTGTCCTGTAACTGTTATTCCTATATATACAAAATGAGAAATTTTTAAATTATTATTGGTATATTAGATGGGCAGTAATAAAAATAAACAGAATCACGTTATTTCTTATGTATGTTCAAAAGTTTGTATGCACTTGAATTTCTAGTGTTGTATTGATTATCTTTCATTTCAATGCATCTGATTGGTTAATAAGAAAATTAATTTTAAAGATAACCGGGTATATTTTGTATCTTCGAAAGAAAGATAATAATATAGCATAGTGTACTGACTACTGAATACATCAAATAATATTTTAAATTATCTCAAAAACATTGGAGGTTTTCATGATTAGTGTGTTAAAAAAAATATATGATTTGTGTGACATAAAAAAATATGAGTAGGTCTTCTTTGAGAACGTTTTAGGGATCCTAATTCGTAAGACGGAGTCCCATTTTTTCACAGCTCAACCCACCAACACACGGTAAGTCGGGTCAAAAAAATTCGTCTTACAGAAAATATCCTTAAGACGGTCTTTTCTAAGATTTTACCAAAAAAAGATATCTATTTATCTTTGCATTCATATACTTTTCCTTATATTATCTAATTAATGTACTGGAATCAGTTATGCAAAATAAATATTTATAAACAGTTATTGTTGATAATATTATTGTTAAGTTGAATTTATTTTGGAAGATTTTTTACATAAAGGCATTTAAGTTATTTAAAGAATTTCTAGAGTTATCAAGGATAGTTTCTGCAATTGGTAAGGAGGACACTTCTTACACAATTCAGAAAAGTAAAGGAAGGTGAATAAAATAAACTCATCTAATATCCCGTCATGCGTTTTGGTTAAAGAGCAGGCCAAAAACATGGCGTTTTCACTATCTATTCGTTTCAATGCAGCGTAACAATAAGCTGCGTTATCAAAACGAGACTGCATTTTTAAATGATGAAATTTTCAGTTTTTTTCTCAAAACGCTGCTGGAAAAAAAATTGCGTTTTGAAATGGTATCCCAAATGCGTTTATAAGAAAAAATATGTGTTTTAAAAAAACTGCACTTTAATAAATTTGCGTTTTAAAAAAATTGAGATTTAAAAACGTTACACCAAACGAACTCTAAAATATGTGTATACCCATTTTGGTCAATGCTCCATTTGCTGTTTACGAACTCATCTATGAACGCTTTTCTTTTCTCAAAGGATATCTCTTTCCGGGTGAAGAGTGCCACAACCATCTGAACCAAGACTGCAGATTTTGCCCAAGCAAGTCGCTCGGTTGACCTTTCTGGCTCGAATATGCTGGAAGCGGCTAGGAAATATGAGAACAGAAGGCTTCTTTCCCCAACACCGAATTCCTCAACTTTGCTATTTTTATACCACCTGTGTCAGGTATAAGAGTAAAAAAAAAAAAAAGTTGTCAAAACAAACTTTGATTATTCAAATGGTACACAAATTAGTGATAAAATGGCTGATTGGGGATCTTCATCAGTGATCATACTCGAGGATATGCTCCCATTCCATTTGATGCTGGTCTTGACAGTTATTGAAATCTAATTTAGCAAGCTCAAGATATGCATTATTGTTGACTTCTGGCATCCTGGTTAAGAAAAATTCCATCCACAAAAGCATTATTACTTTAATTAACAATACAGGGTAAATTAAAAGTGATAAAAAATAAAAAAATAAAAAAGTGATGAACAATATGGACTTGGCAAATTGAGAAAATAACTCGCTTAAGGACTTAATTACTATAAATGACACAAAGAATTTTGGCTTGGTTCTGCAGCATAACTAAATGTGAATGCACTTGGTAAAGAATTAAATTTTCTGCTTCTTGATTGGGGTGGGGGGGAGGTGGAGGAGAGTAATGCAGTTTAGAAATATATGGATTTAATTATGATAAACTAATTGTGTAAATAATAATTTTACACAAGCACCTTATTAATCTCTGGTATATCGCAAATAATAAGAATTCTTAACTAATTCATACTCTCTCTGTCCCAAAAAAGATGTCATTATTTTTATCTATTCCAAAATGGTTATTCACTTTTTAAAAGTGGAGCAACTATTTATCTTAGTTTCCTACTATACACATCATCAATTAATTACGTTTTTTCAATAAATTTGTTACTCATTAATGGAATAACCACCACATTTTGCTATAATTAATATGGTTAATATAGAAAAATAGGCACTAATTATTGATCTTTCGTAATCTGTGTAAAATGTCAAATGAGAATGCCTTTTTGGGATAGAGGGAGTATCATACATTATGGTAATTGACATTCTACACATTTTTCAGATTTAAAGGTAACGTCATCAAGTTGTTCAACGTTTAGTTTTATCCCGACCAATCAAGTGCCCTGAAATATATGGTCAAAATTTAAATCTACGAAATATAGGGCAGAATTAATAGGTGATAATGAAGTAATGTGTCAAGATTTTAAAAAAGTTTGTGTCAAAGAAGCGAGTTTTGTGCTGCTCACGTAGAAAAAGAAATTATTACAATGACGTCGTATCAAAAATTACTCTTCGAATGCATATCAAGGGTCGTAATGTCCCATTCACAAGAAAATTAGTTTTCATGGCATCAAAAGCTTATGTTTGTCTTCAGGACCAAGAGGTTATAACAGAAATCCCGAAAAAAAAAAAAAAAAAAGTTACAAGCACAAAGTAGTAAGAAGCTAAGGAAAGTTGGAAACATACTCGTATAAGGATTTACCGATCCATATATCATCTTGGCCACCATATTGGTCTATGTAAAACCTAGTCTCCACACGAGGTAAGCTAGCATACCATGGGACCTCAAGTGCATAACCTACCTGTTAGTATAATGGAGGAGAGTACGTAGTAGCACAGAGTTGAACGAAATATTAATCACTGTGGCAATCATAGAAAGGGTCAAGTGCACAAAAGAAGATAGAGAACGAATATTTACTGATATACATATACCTCACCGGGAAGGTCTTTGGAAATCAACCATTTATCTACAAGTTGTTTATTAGCTTGCCTTTCTCGTAGAAACTTGTATGCATACTTTTTTCCTTCCTCGAGAACAATCTCCCCAGGAAACATAAGTTGGGAAGCTCTGTAAAAATTAAACATCGTAGTAACCGACTCCGATGACTGCCTCGGAAAGCAGCAAAAGGCATCACCATGCTTGAAATTCCAAAATGCGTCTGCAATGAATTACTTGTTCAAATAGGGAAGTGCCCCAAAAAGACTAGCGTAGACGTTCTCTATTAGTACTTAATTTAATTTTTTTCTTGTGTTTTAAAGGATATTAATTGATGAAGACTTCGTACCTACAGAGATCTCATGGCCATGTAACCTTAGGTTCCTGAATCCCATCGCAGTGTCATCAAGGTCATTAAATGGTGAATTACTTGTGCTGTACATTCCTTTATCTGTCCAATACCTGAAAATAAAATGCTATAATTGACGAATTTATTAATATATATATATGAATTTATCCTCCTTAGATTGGATATAAGTTTTCTGTGCTTTAACACTCGAAAATGATTTATATATTTTGATTATTATCTTAAGTATTTCCTAAGGGCTAATCTTAACTCATATAATTGAAAGAGTAATGATATGGGTCCCTAAAAAGTACCAATTTTTTTACACCAAATAATGTGTTAGCTGATGTGGTACAAAAAATAAAATTTTAAATCATAATTAATTGATAAGTGACTATTATATAGTCATTTATCCTAAGTTTTTATATACTTTTACTCAGTAAATTACCATTTTCATCTCATTTTAAG
The DNA here is from genome assembly GCA_016624345.1 of Platycodon grandiflorus. Lineage (NCBI taxonomy): Eukaryota > Viridiplantae > Streptophyta > Magnoliopsida > Asterales > Campanulaceae > Platycodon > Platycodon grandiflorus. The sequence continues at coordinate 10,485,692 of CM028364.1, forward strand.
TACATTTTAGTTCCTTTTTCACATTTATTAGATTTTACGCTTTTTGGTATATTCCATGCATTTTTAGACAGATTTTTGGAGTCTATTATAATCAAAAAGGATGCTTAGACATCTTGGTGCAAAGGCATGAAAGAGCAACAAACAAATCAAACTCACAAACCAAAAATCAGATGGAGCGGCCGTGCAGCCAAGAGTGAGCGGCCATGCACAAGGCCATTTTCAGGCCATTCTTGGTCTCAAAGCATGGAATGGCCATGTCTTGAAAGTTGATTGGCCGTGTTGTCCTTCGGAGCGGCCGTGCAGCTTAGAGTGGAGCGGCCGTGCAAGATGTCCAAAATCAAATTTAAAACTGGCGCCAAAAGAGCACGGCCGTGCAAGTCGCGTCTGCAGATTTAAAAGGCACCTTTTGGAGGCACCTTCTTGAAGAGTTCCCTCCCCATTATAAAAAGACCCCTTGTACTCAGTCTTAGATATAGAAAGATACCGAATTTTCATAGAATTTTCATCAGAAATTGTTAGAGATTAGATACAAGTACTTATTTTCTAAAGATCTTTGAAGATTGAAGTTTATATTTGTTCTTGAAGATTCCTTTGGGAAAGAAGCAATAAAAGTGAAGCATTATTCCAGCCATTCATCTCTCATTTCATCATAAGTTTCTCTTACTCTATTTTTATTATTATTGCTTATCTATCTTAAATGGCTAGTGAGTAATCCCCCTAGTTCTTGGGGTTGGAAACTCAAAACATAATTGTTCATCATCTTAAAATGTGAAAGTATTGTCTTCTATCTTCATCTAAACAATTTCTTTATATTAAACCTTAAATGTCTTACATTTTGGAGACGTCCAACTTGTATGATTCAGTCGATTGAGAGAAGGACCTAGCGGAGAATCTCGATTGACGGAACCATATAAAGAAACTGGGTTCCATTGATCACGAAAGTAGTTCAACGGCCTAGGGATGTTCCTTTAATGGAAAGTATGTCGACTTTCGTTCTTAATGGATTCTTACTAATTATGGTCAGCTAGAGATAAGCCGGAATGCCCGTTTGTGACAGGGCGGGAGTACCATAAACGGAAATCTCAAACAGTTAGGACATGATTAGTGAAGAATACAAACGCTACTGTTTTAACCCAAAGTAGTGTAAGCCTAACATACCATCCTTGATTTTTATGAAAACTTTTATTTTCTAAGACAATGACTATTTGATGAACAAATTATGTGTATGATTTCCAATCCCGAGAATGCTTCGTTTTATAAAGTCTCATTTAAAAGTATTTTCTGTTTATGTTCTTTCTATTTCCAAAACCAATCTTTATCTCCCCCAATCTATTCTATAATTTTAATAAAGACAAGAATAATTCCTAAGTAAACCCTGTCTCTGTGGGATCGACTCGTACTTGCACCCGCTATATTACAATAGCCCGTGCGCTTGCGGAATTTGAATAAACCGTTAGGTTTGAAGCCTACCATTAATGCATCACATCAGTTGCCACATCAACTGACACATCATTTGGTGAAAAAAATTTGATACTCTTTAGATACCATAGCATTACTCTAATTGAAAAGTAGGTTTTGATTATACCTTGAGACATTATTAACACATTCTTTAATCTCTGGAAGAAAATAACGCAAAATCCCAAGGCGTTGTAGCCGGTCAACGGAAAAGTTCGAGCAAACAGTCGACGGGGTAAATGTAGGGTCTTGAACAACAATAAAAATACAAAACCCATAAATTAGAATAATTTATATGGGAGGTGCTAAACGCAGCCCCACCCACCCCGGCGCGCGCGCGGATGAAATGACTATATTGCCCCTAATTTTTTCATATAGAAAACTTTCAATCAAAACCCTCATTTTCAATTGTATTAAACTTCTTTTTTTTTTTTTGGTTAATATTATGTTATAATGTACATTGTTGCAAAAAAAAAAAATGACATGGGCCAACAATTGGTGACCTGGTTCTTCAATTTTCAAATCTTGCATTTTTACCCCAGAGTTTGTAATATTTTGAAAACATGCACTTATACCCCCTAAGTTTGTAAATTCCATTAAATTGTCTTCAACAAATTTCATTTAGTTAAGTATTAACAGAATTTACAAACTTAAGGGGTAAAAGTGCAAGTTTTTCAAAATATTACAAACTCTGAAGGTAAAATTGCAAGGTTTGAAAACTGGAGAACCAGGAGACAATCGCCAATTGTTGGTGCATGTTCTATAGGACATTCGCCAATTGTTGGTGCATGTCATACGTTGCCTTTTCTACTTTTTTTTTCGCAACAATATACATTTTAACACAATAAAAACATAAAAAAATCATAATTTAGCACAAAATATGTCGAAAACATACCTATTTTGCCATTTTTCTTTTTTTGCAATAATGTACATTTTATCACAATAATATCAAAAAATATTATAATTTAAATTTGTTGATTTCAATTATCTTGGGTGGTTATTTGTAATATTTTAGAGGGCGTGGTTGTGTAAATCAGAAGGTGTAATATTCAAGGACATTGGAGGCAATATGGTCATTTTAAAGGGACGGGCTGCGTTTAGAGCTTATGATATATAATATGATAAATAAGAAAAAATAATTTTAAAAAAGGTCACATTGGACCCACTAATTATGAGAATAAAATTTTGAAGGAGAACTGACAATTGCCTTTGTCAACGGATTTTGAAAGAGATAAAGAAGAAAATAGTACCGACAAAGAGAGAGAAAGTTAAAACCACACTACCTACCGAGTACGAGAATATTGTGAAATATTTTCCTTACCTCCCCCGCCAAAGAGTTCGACAAGTTGACTTAGATATCTCATGCACTTGGCATCTTTAGTTTTCATGAGCGTGTAAGCAGTGGCTGAGGGAGAATACAACATTGATCCATCTTCACATTGTAGGTTTAATATCTTTTCCCAATCCAAACCTCCCATTATTCCTTCCAAGCTAAAATGTAATGTCGTGTGCTCTTTGTATAGTGCATCCATCGGTATCCTAATTATATAAATTCAGTAAATAAAAGAATAGGTTAGTATGAGTGTATCTATATATTACTCCTAAAACTGATGTTTGAGTTCCTAAAGAAATTTAAGGAACATACTTCGACAGTTTTAGATTTTTCTTGGCATTGATATCTTGCATGATCGGATCAGAATCATCTGGAAGTTCAATGTCTAACTTTCGCCCCATTTCCATAAGGGTTGGAAACAAAATCTCAAAGCCGATTGTCATATGGTCTGAATTCTCATTTTGAAGCAAACCAAAATTTTCCTTCATAAATGATATTCCTATATTAAAAGTAAATTAGCCACCAAGTTATATATATTTGATGTTATTAGAGCTTTCATCAAATCTCTAGCTATTTGTTATATATATATATATAATTCTTTCTGCGCTGCTACCTTTTTCGATTTTTTGAGGGTGGATATTCCATTTTTTTAGTACGATAATGCACGCTAAAGTGTTGACGAGGCGATCATAGGAGGAGAACATGTTTGTAACACCCCAGGAACCATCTTGGAGCTGATTATTCGCTATCCATTCGAGGCATTCTGGAAACTGAGGATTAGTCTTCGGGGACATTTTGCTGCTTTTGTCATTCGTAATTTCCTCTACTAGAGCAACCCATGCTGTGTCATATGGTGATATACTTATCTGGCCACCCTTGATCGAGCTCAAAATCCTTTTTATGTAATTGATTTGCCCTTGAATTTCATTTGACACCTGTTGATAAACTGAAACTTTTCTTAGTGTCCGTTTGGATACCCCAATTCCGTTAATTGGAACTGGAATTGTAGCCTCCAAAACCAATTCCGTTGTTTGGAAACACAATTAAAATTTTGAATTAGAATTGAATTGCAATTTCAAATGCCTCAAAAACTAATTCTATACTAAAACCTAATAATTTAAAGGCTTAAATATCAATTTCGTCACTCTACTTAGATTTTTTCAATCAATAAGCTCGTGAAAAAAATTCTATACTAAAACCTAATAATTTAAAGGCTTAAATACCAATTTCGTCACTCTACTTGGATTTTTTCAATTAATAAGCTCGTGAAAAAAATAAGTACAGTGAGCTTAATGAATTTTGTGTGAAAGTAGAGTGACCAAATTGGTATTTAAGCATAATTTAAATTCAATTTTTTTTTCCCTTTATTACTTAACACAATAACAACTCACCTTTCTTTAATTAACCACCACCATCACCACCGATCGCCTCCTCCGACCACCAACACCAGTGGCCACCACTCCCACCGCCACAGACCACCGCCGCTGACCACCACATCCGGCCGACACCATCGACCGCCACCTTCGACCACCGCCACCTCCAACCGCCGCCGTTAACCACTACCACTATATGCTAGTATTTTTTTTAAAAAATATTAGAAGTTAAGAATTTTGGTGTAAACAAGATTAGATCCTTTGCCATTTGAAATCAATAACCACTATTACCACTAGGCTAAACCAGATATTTGACATGTTTTTGAAATCTTATTTTAACTATAATTCTAAATCTAGAATTATAATTGAATTCCACACATTATCCAAACCATGGAATTACTATGATTTTGAAAGCAAATTTCACATTATTTAAATTCCATAAAATTTGAATATTTATAGAATTCAAAAACGATGTATCCAAACGGACCCTTAATAATTTTCATTAACAGTTGATAATGAAATTTATGAAGTGACCTTGTGAGCTTCCACTATTTCCAAGTCAAGATCTTCCTTACTCGCATGTGTACATTCTGCAAAAAAAAAATATATATATATATATATATAAGGCTTAATGCACATTCATTTACAAAGTGCAGCATTTTGATAAACTTGCTAGCTAGCATCAATAAATGTTGTGCGTTTATGATAATTTCTCCATACATACCTTGCTTAAATCGTTTAAGAATAGGTCGCTGCCGCACAGGGTAATCAAAAATAATCCTTCTATGTTTAGCCCCATACAAGGAATTGTCTACAATCGATATATCAAAACTCTCTTTTAGTTTCTACGGTTTAAACCCAAAAAGAGAATTAATTAGAGAAAAGTTGATCAAGTGTTAGCTAGCTAGCTAGCTAGAGCAATTAGTTAAGAGACATACCAGAAATAAAATTGAATTGAAGTTTTTTGGTTGATGAAGGCTTGTTGTGAAGTTGAGGATAGAAGCTGAAAGTCATGACTTTTGATTGGGAATGCATATTGCTTTCCTTTGCTTGCTTTGAATTGATATGATGAGAATGGTAAGATCGAGAGGTTTTAGCATATATAAATAACGCACATAAATAATTAATCTTAATTATAAATATAATGTTCATAACTAACAAATATATATTTTTTTAGTTTGGTCAATAAGGTGGTTTTTTTTTGGGTAGCTTGTGACACCTCAACTTAATTCACCTTTCGGAGATGAGTCCAAGGGTACATCCCCACAGTCGGCCTTTGCATTTGTGAATAACTGCATACGTGCTGATTTCAAGAATTGAACATGGATAAATAGCACCGTAAATAAACCTAGCTAACACTCAAACTAACTCTTATGGTTAATTAACAAATTTATTCTGTCTTGTAGTTTTGCATAATTATCTCCAAACGTGGTTACAGAGAATTATATATATATATATTGACTTTGGGTAAGTAATCTATTGCTAGAATAGCAATCACAGAAACAAAGGGGCATGGCCCTGGAACTTTACATGCAGAAGAAACATTTACAAAAATGTACTAGTATATATACATGAATATTCTAAGTGTAATCACTATAATATTGTAAATGCACAATAGAATATGATAAATAATAAAAAGTAAATTTAGAGCTCGTTTGATTGAGTGTTTTGGCTAAAACGCAGCTTATTTGTAAAAAAATGTGTTTCAATACTGCGGCAGAAAACGCTGCTACGTTTTAAAACATTGGAATTCCCAGCTTTTTTCCAAAACCCAGGTGAAAAAAAAGTTGCGTATTGAAGTGATATCCCAAACATATTTATAAGGAAAGACCTCAATTTTTAAAACACTGCATTTCATAGACGTTGTACTAAACAGGCTCTTATTAACTTCGTATAAGAAAACAAATGCTCAATTTGGTACGGAAGGAGTACATAGAACCTGCTCACCTATCCCCAATATTTACAGGTTCGACATCTAACTATTCTGAAGATAAATTAATCCACAAATTGGAGTTAAGTGTTGTTGCATTTACTTTTTCTCAATGGTCAAAAACTCGGCCTAGGCGCCCGTTTAGGTGTTACGTGTTTTTCAAATGCCGAGAAAATGGTCAAATTGGCTAGAAAAATTGCCAACGTGATAAATTGCCACTGTCTCAACCTAGGCGCCGTCGGCGCGGCCTAACGTCCCGCCGGTGAAAGAGATGGAGAGCTTGAGAGAAAATAAAGACAAGGTGAGATAGTTTAGAATTATCAAGTTTTTGGATAGCCGTCAAGTTTTTTGATGGACAGATAATGGGTGTATCAATTGTTTTCAACTTATGCAAGTACATAGGGCAAGAGTGAATCTTTGAGAATACGATTGTCAATTCTGCTCCCGAACATTGGTAAAAAAGAAAAAAGTAATAAACCCTATTCTAAAAGATAATGCGTGCATTTTGTACTATTTTAAATACAAAATCTTACTTTTAGGTAATTGTTACATCAGCATAATAGATACTGTACATGATTGCCATCCAAAAGTGTCTGAGAGAAATAAATGTAAAGTCAACAATGGAAGTAGACTATATTGATTGAGATACGTTACCTAAAATATAAATAAGGAGTATTTGACTTTTATACTGGTACGAATATAAACAATATTAGGAAATTTATCATGCAAATAATCGTACGTACACAAGTAAGTAAAGTTTAGGTGGTAAGATGTTTTATTTATGATTAATAGGTAGTACGTTTAAATCACCAAAAAAATAAATAAAAAATCATTATTAATTCCAATTTCAAAAAAAAAAACTTACCAAGTACATAATAGGGTGTTTTGTACTTCAAAAAAAATATCATGAGAGAGAGGATAGTTAGGTTGTCTTGTAACGTGTGAAAATCTTAAATGAAGAGAGAGAGAGAGGATAGGTTGTCTTGTAAATTGTAATGTGTAAAAATCTTAAATGACGAAAAAAATGTCATGGGAGAGCGGATAGGTTTGTTTTGTAATGTGTAAAAATGTCATGAGAGAGAGGATAGGTTGTCTTGTAATATGTAAAAATCTTAAATGAAGAGAGAGAGAGAGAGAGCATTACGGAAAACCACGCTAATTTACTCCCTTTATTCATAAACTATAGTTCTATTTAACTTTTTTTAAAATTAAAATAATGTTTTAAAATTAAAATTTAACGTATATTTTTCTTTTTTTAAAAATATAAAATATGTTATTCATATTATTTTTAAAATACTATAAATTATGTATTTTATAATTTTTTTTAAAATAAAATACTATCAAATTTGAATTTGAAACATTTTTTGACCAAAAAATCAAACATGAAAATGCTTTAGGAAAGGAGAGAGTATATTATTTCTCTTTATTAGTACTACTATATATGCTAGTTTTAAGTCTCTCTCTCTCTATTTGTGTGTAGACATGCTCGTTCGGTTTTTAAAATCAGAATTGAACTGGCTAGAAATCGTTCAAACTGGGAACCGTAATAAACCGTAAACTATCAGTTTCAGTTTCGGTTTTGGTTTGCGTCTTTTAGGAACCGTGAACCGCCGGTTTCAACTGTTCCAAACCGTAAAAATTTAGAATTTAGAAATATATTGTATATTTGAATTTTGAGGTGAGACTCCTTTGTCCTCCTTTATAATAAGGCAAGGCTAGTTGTCCCCCTTCTTGTAATTTTTTATTATTATTAATAAAATTGGTCAGGGTACCGCCCTTATTTTTTATTTATTTTTTGTATTTTGAGTTCCTAAATTTTTATTGTAAGTTTTTTAAGTTCTTAAATTTTTTGTAATCATTACAAAACTATTGTTGAATTTAAGAAAAACTATTTTATTTTGCAAAAGTTTTTCTCAAATCTAAATTTAATATTACAAACTCTATTTTTTCAAAACTATTGCAAAGATTAAAAATTTTAAGTCCTTAATTCTTAAATTGTAAAATGTTTAACACTTTTAAATTTTTAATTCTTAAATTTTAAATTGTAAAATTACAATTTGTAATTTTTCATAACTAAAGCTCTTACAATTTCTAATTTATAACTTTTGATAACTAAAGTTCTTAAAGTCTTTACAATTTATAACTCTTGCAAAAATTCAAATATATATATATATATATATATATATATACACACACACACATATATAACACCTTTTTTTCCAATTTATAACAGTTTTTTTAAAAATAAAAAATTAAGCAAAAAATTTAAAAATAAAATTTAAAAAACAAAACCGAAAAACTGGAAAATTGGAACGGAAACTCCACGGCTCGGTTTCGGTTTGCCTTATCACAGTTTGTAGAACCGTCAGTTCCGAACCGGAACCGTAACCGTAACCGTTTTGGGCATGTCTATTTGCGTGTTAATTGTATTTTATAACGAATTATTAAATTTTAGTCTTAAATTTTTTATTTAATAGATAATAATAACAATAGTAATTATCAATGATTAGAGAGATGTAGTAACCATTAAAAAAATTTATATATATATATGGGGAGTATTTAATGGTTACTCTCATTATCAACCATTGGATCAAAAAATAAAGGTTGAGATTTAATGCATTAAATGACTCATCTACTTGCATTAATTGCATTTTCTAACTAACCATTAAATCCCAGCTTTTAATTTTTGATCCATTGGTTGATAATGAGAGTAACCATTGATGGTTAAATAAAAAAGTAACCATTAAATACTCCCCCATATATATATATATATATATATATATATATATATATATATATATATCTTTGTTGTAGATATTAGTTCTATCACAATTCCTAATATCGGTGCACGAAACAATCCACATAGTATGTGTCGTGAATTACGTTTCATATATGTAAAAACTTAAAGGTTCTTTCTCTTGACAATTTAATGACTTGACTTTCTCGTTAGCACTACTCTGTTTAGTTTTACCAACTTTTTTTTTATCTTTGTTAGTATATTTTTTTAATTATCACGAAACAAAAATAAAAATCTAAAAATTAAATTAATAAACCATGATGTCAAAAATACTTGAAACATTTCATGCGGTTCATGTAATATTGATAAGATTTTCCTGCCAGTGAAAATATAGACACGTCATTTAAGGAACAAGTGCTGAGTATGTGTTTGTTCTAAGAAAATAGGCTACAAGTATTAAGGATGTGAGATAGTGTGTCAAGACCTTTTGAATAGATTATTTTTGATGTTGATATTTAAGTTAGAATTATCTCCAAAAGATTAGAATTTTTACGTACAAGAGTTTTTAAAAAAATTTTATCAAGAAGTGTTAGCTTTTTTAAAAAAAATTAAGTGCAGTGTAACACTAAAACAGCTAAGATGAGCAGAGCAGAAATAGCAAATAGCTAAAATCAGCAGAACAGAAACAACAAACGGCTAAGATCAGAAAACAGCTAAGATCAGCAACAACAAAAAAAACAAATAGCAATGAAGCAAAAACAGATATAAAAGAAATATAACTGTTTATTATCCAGAAAATTTATTAATGGGAATAAACCATTTCAAGATGCTACTACAACGGAAAACTCTAATTAAAGCAACACCAAGGCTGCGAGAGACAAAAGGATTTGCGAGACAAAAAGAACAAAGTAACCTTAACAGACGGTCAAGTGAACAAGACCAGATGAGTGGCATTTTTAAATTGCAAGTCGTTGCATAACAGCTCTTTCTCTTATTTAGTATCTTTAAAAAGGATCTCTCTCTATAAAAAAAAAATGCAGCTCAAAAGAGACTCTCAAACAGCTCTTACACAGGAAGTAAAGCTCTAAAATAAGAGAAAATAAGTTGAGAAATTTAAAAGAGCAGCAGCAACAAAGAATAGAAAAGAGCTGCCACTTTCAATATTGAAGAATCACGTCAAGGAGAGTTCATACAAAGAATCAAGAGTTACTTCAACACTGAGAATTGCAGCATGAAAGATCTACAACAAAGTTTTCAATAGACTACTTAAGAGTTATCCTAAGGAAGCAAAATCATCATCTTTGTGAACTTTGTAAAGTGCCCTAGTTGGGTCGCCAATTAGTAGAGGAAAAATAGATTTTTCCTTCTAAAAATCCTAGATGGGTTGCCAACTAGTAGTGAAAAACAGAGATTTGCCTTTCAATAATTTGCGTATTTGAAAAAAATATAATCGATTATGTCTCATAGAGCCAGAGGGCTGTGAGAGATAGATATAAGATTGGAGATCCGAACTACCTTAAAAATTCTTGTGTCAATTTCTCTAACCCTCAAACTCTTACTTACTGCCTTGCATATTTAATGCATATTGTCTTTTATTTACTTAATCACTTTACAAATTACTTTTGTCGTGCATAACTTTGTATATATCAAGATTAAATTATTTATATAAGTGATTAATTGCTGCATTATGTCTAAGGGGCCTAACAGAGAGAGATCTAATCACGAAGATGTGTAAGAATTCTAAGGGAAGATGATTTAATTAAGAGGAAAAAGAGAAAAAATAGAAAATGAAAGGCTTACACATGTACAAAAAATAAATAAATAGAAATAGACTATGTGAGTTAAGATATGTAATACATAGGCGTTAAATGCAACACCCCTTTTATGCTAAATACAACACCCTACCCTTAAAAAATTACCCTTTTGCCCTCATTTATCAGGTTTAGAAAAAATGCAACAGCCCCCCTCCGATTTAGAAAAATTTCAAAGAACCCCCTCCCTTAATTTATAAAAAAAAATTGGAAAACACTTTCACCTTCCACAAATCTGTAAACACTTTCCACTCAAACCAAATCATACCTTTTCTTCATACCAAATTTGGAAAAAAAAAAAAACAACACTCACAAATAAAAATTTGATCCAAATCAGGTTAGTTTAATTTATATTTTAGTTTAATTATCCTTTTGTTTTAGTTTACTTTATATGAATTTATGTTTAATTACCTATTTAATTGCAAATTTATACTCCATCCGTCCCTTAATTATTGTCTTGTTTGACTTGGCACACGAATTAAGAAAAAATAATTGACTTGATTATTAATATTGGTATAATGTATAATTTTCTTTAATGCCCATGTGTATGTAATCCATAATTAAAGTAGGAGAAAAAGTAAGGGTTAAATGGTAAAAGTGATATCCTAAAAAGGAACGTTTTCAAACAAGACAATTATTCTGGAACGGATAAAAAATGAAAGGAAGACAATAATTTAGCGATGGAGGGAGTATATGCTAATTAGTTACTCCCTCCGTCCCGGATAAATGTTCCTAGTGGATAAAATACAGGAATTAAGAAACATAATTAATGATGTGCTGTAAAATGTGTTCTGACCATAATACCCATGAACATTAATTGAGTTCAACTATTTTAAATAATTGAGTTTCTTTGGGATGTGTTATACTAAATGAAGCTTTAAGGGTATATTAGGAAGAATGATAGAGAATATGTAAATTAAAAGTCTTTAGGAACATTAGTTGAGATATCCCAAAATAGAAAGTAGGAACATTTATCAGGGACGGAGGGAGTATTAGTTATAATTTTTAGATAATTATTGTTAAATTAGTAAAAAAAAAATCAGGAAATGAATATGACCGCCCAGCTCAGGCTAGCTTAGCCCAAATCCACAGCGAGACTAGGCGGTTATAGTTAACAAATCCGTTATTATTATTTTTCGATTTCACCCCTTAATTTCAAAATTTCATTAAAAATTTAACGGATCCATTAAGTTTTTAACGAAACCTAGGAGGACCGCCCACCCCCGCCGGAGATCTGCCAGTTCGCCACCGCCGACAGCCGGTTTATTTTGGAATTTGTTTGTTTTTTTTTCAAATAATAATATATAATTATTAATATATAATTTTAGTTTATAATTTTAGTTTAATATAGCACCTATGTTAATATCTAAATTTATATAATTTAGTTTTAGTTTATAAATTATTAATAAATAATTTAATTTTAATTTATAATTTTATATAATTTAATTTTAGTTTATAAATTAAGATATCAGTTCATATAATTTAATTTTAATTTATAATTTTAGATTATAATTTAAAATAGTTTAATAAATATATAATTTCATATTATTTAGTTTTAGTGTATTATTTTAGTTTTGAAATTAATATATTTTTTGATTTAATTAGTAATAAGATTATAAACTAAAATTTGCACAAATTAAAAATTATTATGTATTAATTACACGATTTTAAATAATATTAGCATAAGCAATTAAAATTACGTTAATGAATGTTATAAATATTTTTTAAATTTTAGTTTATAATTTCATATAAATTAATTTAATTTAAATTTATGTTTTATATAATTTATTTTTGTTGATTTAATTACTATTAAGATTTTAAATATTAAGTGCACAAATTAGGTTTAACTATGGTAATTTAAATCAAATTTATTACTTTAATTTGGTTAATATGTTAATGAGATAATTGCAAAATATATCTTGTACTAGTTTCGAGATTTCAATTTAAACCATGTGTTTTTATTTTTTACAAATTGAACCTTCACCTAATTTATTTTTTTAATCCAAACCTTCCGTCAAATTGCTATTAAATCAACTGACGGAAGGATGACTTGGCATCCATATGGCTCTTACGTGGAAATAGCGGGAAAATTATTCCAAAAAAAAAACCTTGTATTATTTTATGATTTTTAAAAAACCTTGGTTGTTAACGAATTTTTAAAAAAATATATATTTTAAAAAGAACCTTGTACAATTAATATATTTTTAAAATAAACCCTGGCAGTTTCTTTAATATCTTTTCATAATAAACCATGATCTTTGATTATTGAAACAAAAAGTTAATATTGAGTTTATTGAAACCAGTTATAATCAATTCAATACCAACCACATTGCTATATTATTGAATTAATATTTAGAAATATTATTATTTAAATTAATTTAATTTTTTATTTTTTAATAAAATATCTAATATTTTCTAAATGCCTTAATAATATTATTTTCTTATAATGGAATACGAGATGCGAGTTATAAGCATGATTGACTAAATATATTTATTCTAAAAAAATAATAAGTAAAAATTAATCACTCTCTACAAGGAAACACGTAACAAACTACTACCCCCGTCCAATAAACTCAATATTAACTTTTTATTTCAATAATCAAAGATCATGGTTTCTTATGAAAAAAAATTAAAGAAACTGTCAGAGTTTATTTTGAAAATATATTAATTGTACAAGGTTCTTTTTAAAAAAAAATTAAAAATTCGTTAACAACCAAGGTTTTTTTGGAAATTATAAAATAGTACAAGATTTTTTTTGGAATAATTTCCCCGTCATTTCCACGTAAGAGCCACGTGGATGCCAAGTCATCCTTCCCTCAGTTGATCTAATAGTAACTTGATGGAAGGTTTTGATTAAAAAAAAAATTAGGTGAAGGTTCAATTTAGAAAAAATAAAAACACATGGTTTAAATTGAAAATTTTAAACTAGTACAGGGTTTATTTTGCAATTATCTCATAAGTTAATACTACCATGTTATTCTTTAAATCCTGATTTTTTATGTTTATTTATTTTTTGAAATTAAATTCTGTTAATTTGGCTAATATTTTTTTAATTATTTGTCAGACATCAAATGAAGGAGAAGAATACATATTTTTAGGTCCGGATCAAAGCGAGGTTTTTGCAATAGACTTATTATTTGCAACTCGAGAATTGGCGAATGAATGGCTTATGGATGCTGCTCATGCTGCAAATAACTATTTAATCATCAAGCGAACTAAAATATTAACGGGTGACCACATTGGTGTATGTTATGGTTGTGAGAGGGGCGATAACTACAGATATACTGGCATCCTTGATATGGAGGATAAAAAACTACGAGGGTCGAAGAAAACAAATTGTTCGTTTGACATCAAATTCGTGCAACAACGATCGGGTTTGGAAAGTTAAGATGGGTGATAAGTGTAGACACAGCCACTCGTTAACTGAGTCTTCAGTGGCATAGATCGAGATTGGGCTCCAAAGAGGATATTCTTGTTGAAAAATTAATCTCCGACCATATTAAGCCAAAGAAGATTCTAAAGTACCTTAAATCCAATGATCACGAGAATGTTACCTTCATTCGACAAATACAGAATATGGTATAGAAGTGGCGTATGAAACTTATGGGCGAATCGACTCCAATGCAGTTTTTCTTCAGGCAAATTAAAGAATATGGTTACTTTGAGTGGCATACAAACAATGATCAGAATCAAGTTATAGAGAATGTCCTGATTGTATACCAAAAGTCCCTTGATTTGTTACGCAGGTTTGCACACGTTCTAATAATGGACGCAACATATAAAACCAACAAGTACGATATACCTTTGTTGGAGATTATTGGAGTGACTCCAACAAGAAAAAATTTCCACATTGCGTTCGAATTTCTTAAGGATGAGAAAAAAGATACTTTCATATGGGTGTTAGAAGCACTTTCGGTGTTGTGCGGAGGTCTTGGCGTTGCTCCAACAGTTATTGTCACTGACATGGAATTGGCCTTAATGAAAGCGGTGGAGATGTTCTTTCCCAATGTTAAACTTTTTCTGTGTCAGAGACATATCGCCAAGAATGTGGATAAATACTTAGTTCAAATGGTCAAGAATAAGGACTATTCCAACGCATTTATGTGGAGATGGCATAACTTAGTAGATGCGAAAATGGAGATGGAGTACACTCAACATGTAATGGGGTTAGAGAAAACATGGGGCCTGCACTCGCGCTTAATTAGATATTTGAAGATGCAGTGGTTGGATCCATATAAAGAGAATTTTAGAATGGCATGGACCAAACATTTTTTGCATTTCGGCAATACTACAACAAACAGGTATTACTTGTATTTTTTGAGTCCATTGATTACTTTTACAAAGCATCAGTTGTGTAATTTAAATAATTATCCTATTATGTTTAGTAAGAATTAGATATACTTGACAGGGTGGAACGCACTCATTCGCAACTCAAGAGGTGTTTAGGCACAACTACTATGGGTTTCGATACTCTATTCCCGCACATTCATAGTGCAGTCGAGCTGCAGATTAATGAGATAAAGTCCACCCTTGAGCATGACATAACAGTCAAGCATCAAATCACCAAAGATCTTTCCGTGCTTCACCTATTGAAATGCAATGTATCCCACGCCGCACTTGAAAAGCTACATACAGAGTGGCATTAGAAAAGTGATATAATGAATATACGCAGTCTACGACAAAACAAACTCCTTCAGATCTAATGAATAGTATTTTTTATGAGGCAAATCAATTGGATGACACGAGTAAGTTAGTGTATACCAGCAGGTTTAATCAAGTGATGCATTGTCGGACTTATCAACAGGGGAGCCCACAGGCTATACGACATAAAGGCCGATCGAAAAGGAACTCGACCAAGAGGGAATTATCCGACTGGGAGCACACTGAGAAGAAATACTCAAAAACTCCAGATACCGATCCAATGTCTACGTCGAAACCAGATTCTGATCGAGGTCGAGGTCAAAGTCAAAGTCGAGCTCGGCAATCGATGAGTACCACTTTGATTGTGCTGCAAATTAAATTGCAACAACTAGGGCAAGAGTACCCTGCCGTATCAAGTAATATAGTACGTAAGCACAAGTATCAATCCCACAGGGAATGCACGTAATTTTCACTCCTACTAAGTACCGAAATTGAGCTAGCTAATTATATTTGAGCGAAAATAAATTGAGAATAAAAAACTAAAAAATAAAAAATAAAATAAAGCAATTAATATGTATATGGTCGCAAAATGGTTTGGCAACAACAAATCGAGATAAAAGATAAGATTTTAGGAATGCAATATTTTCTAGTCTAGCTCGTGTCTAATTTGATCCTCTCTCTACTTTTCTTTAACTCAAGTCTTGGTAGCCGAGAACACTAAATTGGTTAACTACGACCTCTCGCCCCAGTAGCAACCCGAATCTCCCCTACCTCGCGAATGGCTAAGGTGGATTGAACGCATGTCAGAACAAGTCCTCAATTGGCTATCTATGAACACTCGTTACCTCTCGGTCTGGCGTCACATAGACAATTATTGTGTTTTTGAAATTAATAGGAAGGGCTCTCGCTAACTATCCTATAATTCTAGTGATCATCTAATGGGTAGCTAATCCATCAGAAGCATTAGGAACACACAATAATAACCAAGATAATGGGTAATAATGGGTAGAGAAATAATCTCTCTATTTTTCTACAAGTCATGCCGGTAGCCGAAGGCTATCGATGTGTGTCAAATACCAATTACTAAATTGATCGGTCCGAAAAGTCAGGTAGCTCTTGCTCACACAAACAATTCTAAAATCATTTAATTAGTAGCTAATTAATCAAAAGCATTAAGCTCACAAATTAATAACCTAGCATGCTTGTATACTAAATAGAGAGAGATTAAATTAAAACACTACAACAACATAGAAAAATAATTTCTTTTCGTAAATCAATTAAGCATAAACTAATCCCACAATTTACAAATTCATTCAACCCTAGAAAATTACAATAAATATCATAAAATAGGGATTGAAATAATTCAACCGAGCATTGTGTAAATCCTGTGGTTGAAATCACTTGCAAAGCTTCCTTGGCACTTGATTTGTTGCTCCAAACCATCAATGATGATCAATCTTCAACGGAATTGAAAGAATTTTGGGAGGAAAGGGGCTACTGCTCCCATTTGGGAGCTCAATCCCGAAAAATGGGGCTCTCTTTTCTGAATTGGGGCTGATTTGGGAATATAAGGAGATAGCAATTGAGTGGTGGGGAAGCCAAGGGAAAAATAGAAATAAATCTGAAGTTCATGGGCAAAAAGGAGGGGAAAAAAGGGTTGGATCGCGGGCTCGAAGGTGGAGCGTGTGCGGCTGGAGATGGGTTAACCCACTTGGGAGACCGCCGGTCGGTGGGAGAGAGGGAAGTGGGCTGGAGTGTGAGGGGAATGGGCGGGCAGGATCCAGATCCAGCAAGGAAGGAAGTGGGTCAGGAGTCTGGGTCAGGGGACACGTGGCGACACGGTAGGGGTGCCACCGCATTATTGAATACTTCTACTAATTGCTCCGGTGCCCCTGGTATTTTAGAATGAGCTTCTGTGGTCCTTCCCCCTCCAGGCTTCTCACTTTGGTCCTCCGTTAGCCCACCGTTACTCCATTTTGCCTTGGAACTCTAACGGACTTTGACGGAATAAATTTAAGCTCAACTTTAAAGCTCGAAATTGCCTCAAACTTCATGCTAAAATCCTTGAATGTTCGTTAATATCTTGGAAACCTACAATGAAGCATAAATACACAAATAATAATATTTCCAAGAATATTTAACTATAAAATAGCACAAAATAAAAGGAAATAAAGGAAAATTTTATGAAAATCTTGAGCTCATGACACCCCCAAACTTAAGCTTTGATCGTCCCGAGCAAAGAAATAAAACATTTAAAATGAGCTCAAGGACTTAACAGTGGAACATGGCGCTCGCTTAAGATCACATGCACATTACCATGATGGAAATCAAACTCAAGATTACAAACATGCATAGATAAGGTATCATGTGATTTAAATAGTAGCTAACTTTTTCCTCAAACAATTTACCCACGATTCATAGCATATGCCCATCAATAATTAGCTTAGCTCTAACTATGATTGAACGGTCAATGAGATATCACGAATGAGCAATCAAACCAAAAGAGTTTTATAATTCACAAGGCAAGGACTCGCATGGCATGACAATATCAATAGGACTTTAAAAGCATGTAATGTTGGCAAGGTTTGGGCTACAAATGAAGGATAGGATAACAAGTCAAGAGAGCGAAGAATTTAAAGTCTTCAAACAATGATTTGCTTCATGAAAGCACCACTCTTCAAAGTACCACAAACTTACTTCAACAACCCATTAAACTTTAAACATTGGGTTGAAGAAAGTGTCTCTACCACAACAATTAAGCTCCACCCTTACATCTCCTTGAGAAATTGTCGAACGATGGCATTTTCTTTTTCTTTTTATGGCCTCCCTTGATTTTTTCTTTTCTTTTGATTTTCTTTGCTTTTCAAGGGGTCTCTATTTTCGCCATTCAACACTTTTCAAATACTAACATCATCAACATTAAAAGCACAAAACATCCATGAAGCAACACTTTCCAACAAGCATCTGAAAATAAAATAATTCAAATCAAGCTCTCTCGAAGGGTGATCACAAAGTGTATAGGCTCATGGGATAGGATGATGCGGGTATAAAAAAATGAAGTCAAATGGGGTCATTGTGTGCTCTAGGCACACGTCATTCTATAAATAAGCTCAAAAGGGACACTATGGATTAATATAAAATGGGTAGGATAATTTGGCTCAAACAATTCAAAGATGGCCTATATCATGCTCTTGTCATGCATACAAATCCAAACCAAGCTACTTTAATCAACAATTTTCAAGATCATCTCATGGCATCAAGACTCAAGAATATGATACTCATCCGACATGCAATATCCAAGCTAGAGCATAGCATAACAATTCAACTCAAATTCCAAACATGGGCATTATTGATCATGAATGAGGTGAAGATAGCATAAAAAAACACACACATATCCTCAATTATACATATAATAAACTCAAGAAAGAATCCAAGAAAATAATGCACATATAACTCTAACAAGCGCCCAAAATTCAAAGCATTAAAAATGGGGAATTTCAAGCTCAAGACTTTCAGAATTTTCAAAGTTAAACAATCCATACCCAACCCCCAAACTTAAAGTAAACGGAGAAGGGAAGGAAAGAAAACTCCCTCAAAGTTGATTTCTTAAGAAGTCCGGGCCCGAGAGTAAGCCTACTCCAATGATTTCCTCAAGCAAACCCCGACCTTGAAAGTGTTCATCCCCTGTATCAAATCAAGCTCAAAAGAAAAAGGCATGAAAGCAATTATGAAAATAAATATATACAAAATAAAAAGAAATTTTTTTTTGTGTGGGGACACTATATACACCTCCCTACAAACCCACAAAACTCGGGAAGGCTTCAAAAAACGACACAAGCATATAAATATAAAAGCAAGTAAACTACAAAAAATGCTCAAATTACAATTAGCTTCGCTTATTATCGATATTAGCATATAGGAGTGAAAATTAAACCATTCCCCGGCAACGGTGCCAAAAACTTGATTGTGCTGCAAATTAAATTGCAACAACTAGGGCAAGAGTACCCTGCCGTATCAAGTAATATAGTGCGTAAGCACAAGTATCGATCCCACAGGGAATGCACGTAAATTTCACTCCTACTAAATACCGAAATTGAGCTAGCTAATTATATTTGAGAGAAAATAAATTTAGAATAAAAAACTAAAAAATAAAATAAAGCAATTAATATGTACATGGTCGCAAAAATAGTTTGGCAACAACAAATCAAGATAAAAGATAGGATTTTAGGAATGCAATATTTTCTAGTCTAGCTCGTGTCTAATTTGATCCTCTCTCTACTTTTCTTTAACTCAAGTCTTGGTAGCCGAGAACACTAAATTGGTTAACTACGAGCTCTCGCCCCAATAGCAACCCGAATCTCCCCAACCTCGTGAATGGCTAAGGTGGATTGATCGCATGTCAGAACAAGTCCTCAATTGGCTATCTATGGACACACGTTACCTCGCGGTCTGGCGTTACATAGACAATTATTGTGTTTTCAGAATTAATAGGAAGGGCTCTCGCTAACTATCCTATAATTCTAGTGATCATCTAATGGGTAGCTAATCCATCAGAAGCATTAGGAACACACAATAATAACCAAGATAATGGGTAATAATGGGTAGAGAAATAATCTCTCTATTTTTCTACAAGTCATGCCGATAGCCGAAGGCTATCGGTGTGTGTCAAACACCAACTACTAAATTGATCGGTCCGAAAAGTCAGGTAGCTCTCGCTCACATAAACAATTCTAAAATTATTTAATTAGTAGCTACTTAATCAAAAGCATTAAGCCCATAAATTAATAACCTAGCATGCTTGTATACTAAATAGAGAGAGATTAAATTAAAACACTACAACAACATAGAAAAATATTTGCTTTTCGTAAATCAATTAAGCACAAACCAATTCCACAATTTACAAATTCATTCAACCCTAGAAAATTACAATAAATATCATAAAATAGGGATTGAAAGAATTAAACCGAGCATTGTGTAAATCCTGTGGTTGAAATCACTTGCAAAGCTTCCTTGGCACTTGATTTGTTGCTCCAAACCATCAATGATGATCAATCTTCAACGGAATTGAAAGAATTTTGGGAGGAAAGAGGTTGGTGCCCCCATTTGGGAGCTCAATCCCGAAAAATGGGGCTCTCTTTTCTGAATTGGGGTTGATTTGGGAATATAAGGAGATAGCAATTGAGTGGTGGGGAAGCCAAGGGAAAAATAGAAATAAATCTGAAGTTCATGGGCAAAAAGGAGAGGAAAAAAGGGCTGGATCGCGGGCTGAAAGGTGGAGCGGGTCCGACTGGAGATGGGTTAACCCACTTGGGAGACCGCCGGTCAGTGAGAGAGAGGGAAGTGGGCTGGAGTGTGAGGGGAATAGGCGGGCAGGATCCGAATCCAGCAAGGAAGGACGCGGGTCAGGAGTCTGGGTCAGGGGACACGTGGCGACGCGGTAGGGGTGCCACCGCATTAATGAATACTTCCACTAATTGCTCCGGTGCCCCTGGTATTTTAGAATGAGTTGCCGCGGTCCTTCCCCCTCCAGGCTTCTCACTTTGGTCCTCCGTTAGCCCACCGTTACTCTATTTTGCCTTGGAACTCTAACGGACTTTGACGGAATAAATTTAAGCTCAACTTTAAAGCCCGAAATTGCCTCAAACTTCATGCTAAAATCCTTGAATGCTCGTTAATATCTTGGAAACCTACAATGAAGCATAAATACACAAATAATAATATTTCCAAGAATATTTAACTCTAAAATAGCACAAAATAAAAGGAAATAAAGGAAAAATTCATGGAAATCTTGAGCTCATCACACTTCACCATCATTTCCATTTGCATCTGAGGTCCCAGGATTCATTATCGATTGCATAGAAGATTATAAGGACAAGGTGGTTGATGGAAACTGCAAATTTCGAGTTATTGCGGAGTTTGAGTATGGCAGCCAACGACATTGGCAACGTGTGAGGTTTGATTTGATCAAGGAGCTGACTAATCACATGGAGTTTTATAATATAACTTTAAATCCTGAGGTATGCTTGGTTGCCTTGCGAATCTGTACACACTTCGATGGACCGTGTTGTCAAGAACATTGGTTAACTTTGGGTGACCTTGGATATGTTATAGCAACAAGGTATCAGAAGATTGTATAGTGTTTCTCAATAAGCTAGTTTTGCACCACGTTCTTGCCATTACGGTCTAGTCTCGCTTTCACAGGGTACCAACCCCTATCTGAGTATATTAACTTTACGTTAGTATAGGGCGCTAATCACTTCATTAAGCTTCAGCTTCCTGACGATTGTTCGATGCCTAGGGTGTATATAGATTAGGAGTTAGTTTGTGATCTCAACATTCGACATTGGGAAAAATTTTGGATGGACCGTAAACATACTTTCGATGTAAAGTGGGCAGATATGATGAAACTCCCACGTCCTATGTAAAAATTATTTTTCCCATTTGAATATTAGCTTATCTTCTGTGTATCTGAATTTTTTTCAATTTTATGTCAAAGTTGTTTATAAACATTTACTTTGTTACTAAATTAAAAAACTGATATTGAAATTAGTTCATCAAGTTGAGAAAAACACAACTTGGATACATAAACTTAAACAAACTAAAATTGTACATAAACTAAAAAATACTACATAAACACTGAACCAAACGAAAAAAGTTCTAGATAAACTAAAATCTAACTAAAGATAATCTTGAAAGTGCTGGCGGATCTCTTCAAGCGCTGAATTGAACTCTTCTGAGTTGTATTGTCCTTTTAGATATTGGTCGATGTATGGAACACGAGCACCTACGTACTGTAGTCACTATAATAAGAAAATAAAAAAATACTCAAACATTTTATAAACAAAAAATAAAGCAACAATTTAAGCCTAGATGAAATAAATCAACAATTAAATATAGATGAAGTAGTACTCACAGCAGTGTCAGACATCTGAGTAAGTTCAAATTCCTGAAGGGCTTCCTCGTAAAAATCATCATCAAGTGGATCCACCTGTGGATGAGATCGTGGTGTAAACCACGATAAATACCCCGGTGCAGCGTCAGCAGGGTATCGGACCTTGTTGTATGTAACAGGTGTGAGGACGAATAGACGCCACTGGTCCCAAATCATCCTCTTCTTGTCGTGTTCACATATATACTTGAGGAGCTTTGGACCTCTGTGCACTCTGTTGGGGACGATGGGCGGAGGCGGAATTACTTAAACGTAACCAAACTGACGCAAACACCGTGCAGGCATGTATGGCTCTGTAATGGTCCTACAATGAATGATTCCATTGAACATATTAATTGGGATCTGCAGTCTGTTTATTCCCAAGTGGAGTCCATTGCACCTTTAATAATTTTAAATACTCATATATCAATTGCACACTGAACTTTAAAAAATAATTTAAGTTACAAATACAGAATATAGTATTTTAAACAATTATATGAAACTTACCTCTTGCTCAGTGTACCTATCAAGCCGTCGCATGTATTGCTTCATAGCAGTAGGGTCCAATTTGCGTCCGACCTTGTAGACCCAACAATATGTATAAGGCTGTTGTTCATTACTCTAATAAGCTTTCCTAGTAGGTCGAAAATCTGGGAAGTACTCATATATATACAAGCCTAATTTTGTAGAATATTAAAGCATGCTCTTTTTTTATTTGTTCTTTTTGGCATTTCAATTTTAACAGTTAAACTTTTAAGATTTTAGGTCAAAGTGTGGATCTCTTAATTCATTTTCTGATTTCTCTGCAGATGGTTTTTATTCAATTTGTTCTATAATTGGTTCTTATTATTTTTGTTCTTTTGTAATTGGGTTCTGAAAAGGAAAAATTAAAAATGGGGAATTTTATTACAGATCCTAAATTTTGGTTTGTGTTTTATTGAAAAAAAAGGGTCTTGATTTGATCAGCACAACCATGGTTTATTTATGGGTTTTCCCATGAGTCTAAAAGTACTTAAGGGGACACTCACTTTTTGACTTTTTTTTTTGTTGGTTATGTACTGTGCAAGGGAAAGTGCTTTGTGAAGTGTATTATCAAACCAGGAAGAAGTCTTAGTAGAGGCAGGAGCAAATAAGATCCACGTGTGTGGATTGCTGCACTCAAGCCATGGTATTATCAGTAAGTCTCTTTCATAGCTAACTATAGGAGTAATTTGGAGCCAAGGTATCATTAGTAAAACTCTTTTCATTACTTTAGTAATTTAGAGCAGATATAGCAGTTTTAGTAAAACAACTCATTTTGCAATTTCATCACTAACATACTTGGAAAAGACCTTGAACCTTGATAGGAATATGTTGGCTTTGGGTTTGTTTAGCAACCTTGATATTAACAACAAAACAAACAGACGCAAGCAATGTTAAACCTTAGTCACAACAACTGATTAACTCCAACTATCACGAAACATTGTCAAAATTGTTCAACTTACTCTCAAAGTCTTACTTGAATAAATAATCCAAATCTTTTAGACTTCTTCTAAAAATTATAAGTTAATAATTGTAGTAGTGTCTTTTCATTCTCTTTTCCCTCCAAGCCGTTTCCCTCCATTTTTTTCTCCCTTCATTGGCAATTGTAGAAAATAATAATTCTTGTGAATAATGGCATAGCCTTTCCATTGATTGGAGAACATATTTATAAGGTTACAATACTTGGGTTATAAGTGAACCTAATACAATAAGAACTAGGAGAAGAGTTACAATACAATAGTAACTAGGAGACCTAACTACTAGGGAGAATATACCAAATATAATCACACTTGAATACAAATATATGGAAGATATATTATTCTCTTATATGCCCCCGCAAGTTAGATTCCCGGGAAGAGAGGCCAATCTTGAGGAGGAGATGTTGAAAGTAAGCGCGAGGAAGCGGCTTGGTAAGGGCATCGGCGAGCTGGTCGGCCGAGGAGACGTGAGATACCCGTAAAATACCGTCTTGGACTTGTTGATGGATAAAATGATAGTCGAGAGCAACATGTTTCATGCAAGAATGAAACACTAGGTTGGAGCAGAGATTCGTAACGCCGATATTATCACAATCGATGACTGGTTGGCGTGAGGAGGTGACACCAAGCTCACCGAGAAGAGAGGTGACCAGCGGACCTCAGTAACTTTTGCTGCAACAGCTCGGTATTCGGTTTCAGTCGAGGAGTGAGCAACTGTACGCTGTTTTTTCGAGCTCCAAGAGATAGGGTTACGACCAAGATACACTATGTAATCACTCGTGGAGGTAAAATCATCTTTGTTACTGCCCAGTCAGCATCAGTGAACGCATAAAGTCGAGAGGCGACTGGCGATGAAGAAAGATGCCATAATCAATGGTGTCACTGAGATAGCGAAGTAGACGCTTGGTGGTGAGCCAATGATCTGAGGTGGGCCGATGCATAAACTGAGAGAGCTTGTTGACGACATAGGCAATGTCTGGACGGGTGAGAGAGAGATATTGAAGACTCCCGACCACCGCTCGAAACTTCGTGGGGTCGGGTCAGAGCAGGCCTGAAGTGTGAGAACTGGTGAGGTTGCAAGGGGTGTTATCACTGGGCGAGCATCAGACATACAAATGCGAGTAAGGAGGTCGACTATGTATCCTCGTTGGGAGAGGAGAAGCCCAGTAGACCGAGGAACCACTTCCACACCGAGGAAGTAATGAAGATCATCGAGGTCTTTGAGCGAGAACCAAGCAACGAGAATAGTGATGAAGTCCTACACTTCCTTGGTATTGTTGCCGGTGATGATGATGTCATCAATATAGACGAACAAGAGAAGGGTGATGTCGCCCTCGTTGAAGATGAATAAGGAGGTATCAACTACTGAGTTTGTGAAACGAGCATCGAGGAAAAACTGGCGAAGTTCATTGTACCATGCTCGAGGTGCCTACTTGTGACCATAGATAGCTTTTCGCAGTCGACACACATGTTGCGGGTGATCAGTATCGACGAAGCCCTGAGGTTGAGTCATGAAGACTTCTTCGGTGAGGGTTCCCTGCAAAAAGGCATTGTTGACATCGAGCTGACGAAGATCCCATCCCCGGCTGATCGCAAGGGAGAGGATGAGGTGAACCGTAGTGGGTTTGACCATTGGGCTGAAGGTCTTATGGTAATCAACTCCTGGTCGTTGATGGAATCCTTTGGCGACCAAGGGAGCTTTATTCCTGTCAATTTTGCCATCAGCAGATCGTTTAATCCAAAAAATCCATTTGCAGCCAACAATATTAGGGACCCCTGTGGGAGGTACCAGTTCCCAAGTGCCATTGTTGAGGAAGGCATCATATTCCTCAGACATGGCCTATCGCCACCTACTGTCTTTGAGGGCTTGAGTTACACAGGTTGATTCAAGGTCGATGTTTAGTTTGGCTGAGAGGCAAAGTTTATTTATGGGTTTGTGGATATTATTTCGAGAGCATATAATAGGTGAGGTACGAGCAGCGGACTAGGGTATAGGCTGATGAGGAAGGTCAGTGGTAGGCGGGGCGACCTACGAGGACTCAGCAAGGTCAGCATTAACAGTGTCGGGCGCCGAGGTTGGTTGAGGCGAGGTCGCGAGAGGAGTATCAGTCAGGTCAATGCGAGGACTATCTGTCGATGATGTGTATGAAGCCACAAAGATATCATGAGGTGGTAACCAGGTAGTGCGGGTTGACTCGTTAGGTCGGGGAACACCCAACTCGACTTGAGACATGGGAAACTTAGACTCGAAAAACTGAACATGATGGGAGACAAAGAGCTTTGCGCTGGTCGGGTCATAACAGATATATGCACTCTGGGTGAGGGAGTACCCGAGGAAGACACAGGGATTCGAGCGATGATCGAGTTTGTGAGTGATGTATGGTCGCAGCTAGGGATAGCAGAGACATCCAAATGCTCGGAGTTTTAAGTAGTTGGGGGCAGACCCGAAGAGTTTGTGGTAGGGAGAGAGCATCTAGAGTGTGGGAGTGGGAAGTCGATTTATGAGATAGGTAGTTGCAAGGAAGGCATACGACCAGAAGGTGAGGGGAAGTGAGGCTATGGATAGTAGAGATAGACCTGTTTCGACAATGTGTCGATGTCGGCGTTCAGAAAAGCCATTGTGCTCGAGTGTGTGGGGGGTGAGGTGAGGTGCGAGATGCCATTGATGGCGAGGTATGTGGCTAGGCCGGTGGATTTGGCGAGACCAGTATATTCACCACCATTGTCCGAGTAAAGGGTGACTATCTTGTGTTTAAAGTGATTTTCGACCAGGGCTTGGAAGCGAGGGAAGATGGATGCAACATCAAATTTTCTTTTGAGAGGGTAAAGCCAGATGTAATGCTTGTAATGATCAACGAAGATCACATAGTATTTGAAGCCATCAAATAAGTGAATAGGCGAAGTCCATACATCAGAATAAATAATTTGAAGGGGGTGGGTGGACACAATAATGGATAAAGTAAAAGAAAGTTTGTGACTTTTATTGCTTAAACACGCATTACAAAAAGTTGACTTAGCTCGAGAATGCTCGAGAGCAAAACTAGACTCAATGTGACTTTGGATTTAGGCAGAGGGATGACCAAGTTGATGATGCCAGTCAGGAGCGGACACTTTTGAACTCGCAAAGGCAGTAGGGTGACACAGTAGGATTGAGCTCGGCCATTCATACACACCATCCTTAGATTGTCCTTCCAGCAGCAAGGTCCCTGTCTGTAGATCCTTCACATGAAACGAAGTGGGTAAGAATTCAATAGATGCATTATTAGTTGTGCAGAATTGAGCTATAAAAAAGAGGTTTCTTTCCATGCTAGGTACAAACAGAACACTATGTAATTGAAAGGGTGTGAGAGGGTGTGTAGAAAGAGGTAGAACCAATATTGGCAATGTGTAACCCAGTGCCATCACCAATAACCATGTCGTCAGGGCCCGAGTACGGAGTGTGGATAAAGAGATTGCCGAGGTCAGTAGTGACTTGATGGGAAGCACCACTGTCAAGGAGCTAGCTCAAACTTGTATTGCCTGAGGTTTTGACTATGTTTGCTCGCGGTTGCCATTTGTTACCCGCAGGCGAGGAGTGAGGCGAGCTGGATGGTGAGGCCGGAACAAGCTGAAAGCTAGGGCATTGAGCAACCGTGTGACCTTGTTGATGGCAGCCTTGACATTTGCCGAAGTAAGGTCGATGTTCATGAGGACCAGTGTTGCCCGACTATGGATGCCGAGGAGGCTGGGTGAGCTACTGGTGGCGAGGATACTGGGGTTGAGGAGATCCATGTTTCCTGGTAGTCACGTTATTAGTCGTGGCGGGGTGGGGAATGGAGGCGAGGTGGGATTGCTTCAGCGCCAGCTCGCGGTTAATGAGCTTCTCATGAAGTTCATCAAAGGGGATAGGAGTGTCCTGTCCTTCAACTGCATCGTAACATATCAATAGTCATCATCCAGGCCGCCGAGCACTGTTTCTATGAGGTCCTCATGGTCGAGGGGTTTGCCGAGGGCTGGGAGTTCATCGAATTTTCTTTTAATGAACTACGTGTACTCGGAGATCGACTGGCAGCCTTTTGTAACTCGCTTGAGCTGGTCCTTGATTTGTTTGATATGCCCGCGAGTAGGGCGAACATATGTGTTAGCCCGTATGACCCAAGCCTCTCGAGCTGTAGCCGCTTGCTGAATAAGCGGAACTAGGCTTGTGGAGAGGAAGTCAACAAGGGCGCCAAACAGAAGTTTGTCTTGTCGAATCCATGGTAGGTCGGCTAGGTTGGGTGCTTAAGCGGCATTGACTATAATGGTGGCTGGCGAGCAGACGAAGGTGTCATCTACAAATTTGTAGAGATCATAGCCAATGATCATGGACTCAACCTGGAGTTTCCAGGCGAGGTAGGTGGTAGCGGTGAGCTTGGTGATGTTGTGGTTAGAGATATTGATGAGTAGATAGGTTTTGGTGGCGAGTCTGTGGGATCTTGGATAGTGATTATGTTGGAAACCATGGTTGCTGTTTGAGAGGAAGGAGAAGGGTGGTAGGCGGTGGTGTTTGAGGGTTGCGGAAGTTTGGTGGTTTTAAGGTTTATGGAATCAAAGCTCTGATACCATGTAGAAAATAATAATTCTTGTAAATAATGGCATAGCCTTTCTATTGATTGGAGAACATATTTATAGGGTTACAATACTTGGGTTACAAGTTAACCTAATACAATAAGAACTAGGAGAAGAGTTACAATACAATAGTAACTAGGAGACTTAACTAATAGGGAGAATATACCAAATATAATCACACTTGAATACAAATATATGGAAGAGATATTATTCTCTTATAGCAGTTTCCTCGGTAGTACTTGTTGATACTTTCTCAGTTTTCAATACTAATATTTAGCCACAATTCTTTACTGTGATATTTTTATTGATCCATTGCCTGGACGGATTTTTATATTTATCGTACTGTATCACATGCTAAATATATGGAAGAAGATGGAAATTCATCCTTTCAACCCCAATCTGATGAAAGAACGTCTTCCAGATAATTTATGCATTTAGATTTAATTTATGTGAGTTTCTATTCCCCAGTTTTAAGTTTCTATTCCCCCGTTTTCTGTTTACTGTAGCATAGAGTAGTTTTTTTGTTTTCGGATTGCAAGAGAAAAAAAAGGAGGAGATACTGATTGAGAGTAGCACAACATTTCTTAGAAGGACCAAAATTGAAGGGGAAAAAAAAAACTAGACTTTTGAGGAAGCCATTAATCTTGCTACTAAAGTCGTATTGTAGCTCCACCCATCAGAGGCGCTTTCCAGCCCCAGAAAGGGTCCAATGGCGCAGGCCAAGTCTATTGCCCAAAATGATTGAATTTCTTGAATTATGTTTGTAAACAAAATGAGAACTGGAAGGAATCGGTCAGAAAAGAAACCAGAATAGTATTAACATCACTATGTAATAAGCGAAGTTGAGATCTGTTTTTCTATTTGGTTGATGAGAAAATCGAAACAAGAATGTAGGTAGAAAAAATGGGATCTTTATGAATTGTGAACCTTGAACTGATTATATTTTCGGTTGGATCTCAATATTCGGTTGGATCCTTGTTTCCTTTTTACTCCCTCCGTCCCGAATAAATGTTACTAGTGGATAAAACACAGAAATTAAGAAACATAGTTAATGATGTGCTGTAAAATGTGTTCTGACCATAATACCCATGAACATTAATTGAATTTAACTACTTTAAATAATTGAGTTTGTTTGGAATGTGTTATATTAAATGAAGCTTTAAGAGTATATTACGAAGAATGGTAGAGAATAAGTAAATCAAAAGTTTTTAGGAACATTTGTTGGGACATTCTAAAATAAAAAGTAGGAACATTTATCTGGACAGAGGGAGTATTTGTTTTTGCCCAATTTTCTTTTGGCTTATATATTTATTTTTTGTTTATTTTGGTTAATATGTAGATTGGTATTCACCAATATCATTGATTTGAATGAACCTCTTATGGAAGAAGATGACAATGACATGATTAATGTAGTACATCAAGGACAAAATTATGAGGTGATTCTAAAGGAAGTAGTTGTGTGGGTTCAGGAGAAGAGGAAAAAGAAAGTGACGATTCATTTGAACCCTTCATTGACCCCTTCATTGACCAGTGTTTTCTTAGTGAACAAGAGGCTTATATTTTCTATGCAAACTTTGCCAAAAGGAGTGGGTTCTCTATTCGGAGGGGACGTTTTACTACAAATAAAGATGGTAAAATTAATAGGCGTGATTTTTTTTTTACCATCGTGAAGGATTTGCATATTCAAAAATTGTTGATTCATCCAAGAAACAACGAAATAGGGAATCTTGGAGATGTGGCTGTAAGGCACGCATGCGAATCACATTGAAGAGATCTTTCGATATATTTCTTGAAGAATAGCTTGTTACTAAGTTAATTTGTGTCTGATCATAATCATGACTTGTTACCACCTGAGGAAGTTTGCTTTCTTCCATCTTATCACTCCATTTCTAAGGAAGATGAGCAACAATTATTGTTATATAAAAAAGTTGGTCACAAAGTTAGACAAATAATGCATGTCATGGAGCTTGAGAAAATATTGAAACATGGGGATCTTCTTTCGTAAGGATATTTACGACTTCTTCAACAAGATTCGTCAGAAAAATATAGAGAATGATGCAATGAATCTTTTGGAACATTGTAAGAATGCCAAGAAAGTGGCAATATCTTTGGCGCTGCAAATCCTTTGAGATATGGCCCTCGCTATAAAACCGGTGGAAGTTTTGAGCCTTTTCATTTTCTCCATCCATGATTTCCATCCATACAAAATCATGATCGGGCGTGTTTGACTTTGTAATTTAGTAGCGTGATTTTGAGGTTTTGGAAGTTATTTTTGATGATTGAAAATATATATATATATATACGAGAAAGATAGAGAGACAGTTGGTGGGACTAAAAAGGGAGAAAACCCCAAATCATAAATTAAGTCACTAAATCACGATTAGAGAACAAACCCAATATAATAACAAGGAAACTAAATATCTTATCTTTGCCGTCATTTATATCCCAATGTTTGAGTATTCCACTGTAACTACAACCTCACTAATAACAACAAACATACAAAACGCGGAAAAAGTATTCTTTTTTTCTTCATAAAATAGGGTTTTGCAGAAAACATTTTTTGTCATGTAGAATTTTACTAGTATGAGTATTTCCCTTCCTTAGAAAACATTTTTTGTCATGTAGAATTCTACTAGTATGAGTATTTCCCTTCCTTTGGGAAGAAATGCATGCTAACTTTTGGACCCTCTTTAAGAATGGCAAGGACCATGTGATTAATAAGAAGATGGCCACTTTTTGAAAATAGTACCTGAATATTTCATCTAGAATATTTTCTAATCTCATTTTGAAAATATCGATGAATCCCCAACTTCTCGAGATTACTGACCATGCAGAGAGGAGTATATAAATCAAGCGTGTAGCCCATAATGTTATTTGGCTAATATAATTAATTAAGACTCGTACCCAATAAATAGTTTATTCTAAGTTAAACTCGTAGGTCACAAAACATGGGCTAGACCCGTCGGGTCTTACAAATGTCACTTTTAATTTCGATAAAATTAAATTGCTATAGGCTTATATATAGCAACTATTGAATTGACATTCTCAGGGGAGAGGGGAAGAATGTCGTAATAAGACATGCATACATACCATAATGAGCGCTTTCATGTTGCTAGATGTGCTGGGGAACTCGAGATCACAGCTCTCTTTAAGCTAAAACCAAGTAGACTTTCTTCTATGCCTTTGCTTTTGTCCCCATGGATGATTTTGTCAAGCTTTTGATGCGTTTTCTACAATTTAGACCTCGACCGACCAGTAAGGACATGGAGAAATTTAGATGAAGGAAACAATTGAGCAATATCAAAACCTCCAGCATACGATAAAAGTCTTCAGGATGAGGTCAATAAGTGCATCTTAATTGGTCCTTGTAACTGTTTCCAAATGTTACTCTACAAGCAATCACATTTTGCAACGAGCTGAGTAAATCCTTTTACTAAGATTGATTGGTGATCGTGAGGCCGAATGGATGGATTCAATAAAGCTTGAGATCTCGTCCTTGGGTAAAGAACAAAAAGATCTTACCTCTTTGGCCCTAAAAATCTCTGTATTGACAATTTTACACATTTGTTCCAATAGGTACCGTAGGGAGACAAATCAATGTTTGTATAGTTGTAAAAGATAAGTCTTACCAACTACAAGTGGTGTCCTGTTTGCCAAGGCAAGATCATACGTCGTGTGTGTGACTTTAACGAGTCGAGGGGATGATAGAACAACGACAGAAATTTCACCAAGTTGGAGATGGAGGATGGCCATGGGACCGTATTTCTTGGCCAAGGCCTTGAGAGCATGATGTGGTAGTGAACCGCAAACGCCAATTGAAGCAAGTTTCCTACGATCGATAGCTTCCATGGCCCTGGGGGAAGTTTTGTTTGAGCTGTGGTACTAAAGATCAGTGTTTTGGATATTTGAGACAAGAGGAGAAAGTAGAAAAAGGGTATAATTAGGAAGGTGATATTGAGAGTGAAAGGAAGGTAGGCTTCCATTGTAGAAATCAGACGCAAGCTATTTAGTGGTTAGAAGGATGGTGTGAACATATAGGTGACAAACTAAAGCCATCGGTACTTTGGGGAAAAACCTATGTAAACCAGTCGAGTATCGCTCCTAACAAGTTGAAGAGCAACTTAATTCACAAATTGTTTATTTATTGTCCGTGGCGGACAATGAAGCCACAACTTGTAAATTAACTTATTTTTCAAGTTACTCGGTCAACAAAGTGGTCATGTTTTGACATGGGTACAATAACTCTACTAGTAGCGCAACATTTTTCAATGAGAAGCAACTCCTTTTTTTAGTTTCGGTTTCAAGGCGCAACACTAATCATTGAGGTACAAATGGTGCTGAAAATGAGGACCTTTCCCAATAAAGTCTTATAGCATACACAAGGGCTCGAAACCGAGACCTCTTGCTTAAGCGATCAAAGTCTTTTCAACTCGGGGCCAATCTCCAATGGTTAACGGGAAGCAACTTGATTCAGTTGAAAGTATAAATATAAAATAGAATATGCATAATTATGAGAATAGGAACAAATCTTTTATGTGAGTCACTCATAATCTTCACAGGTTCCTAGTCATTTTATTGGTCAGGACAAACTGCATGCATACGTAAATGGTCAAGATACACCAAAATTTTTCCATATTAAAAATATTTAGTTGTTCGTTTAACAAGAATTTGAGTGGACAGAAAAGAAATGTAAAGCGGGGGCACACAAGTATAAATCCACACAAGTATAAACCTGTTGGTACCCAACTTGCACCCCCAATATTTTGCGCAAGTTCAACTCGAGCTTGCACAAGGCCTAAGAAGCCTGGCTCGAGCTTGACATATATTACACGAGCTCGAGCCACCGAAGCTCGACGTCTCAGCTCATGAACATACAGAGTTGAAAGCACTCTCAAGCATCTAAGACAAATATCAGCGTAACTACACATTCATGAAGACAGGAACACAACATAAGTACACTCAGGCGACAAGATAAAGGACAGTCAAGCGACTCTAATTGCCATATAGTTTTCATGTCAATTTATTCCATAGTTAATTCCCCAAGTAAATTTACAAACTAGACTGTATGCATACACTTATAATCATCTCATCGCCAAGCGACGATCCTGTTTAGGCACTAAACCGAGTATCACAACAAAAATGCAATTATCTCATCAATATCCATAACAAAAAACTGTTAAATCAATCAAATTTTCTATCAAAAACAGCAATTACCTCGTAAGGGCTGCTGCTAAAATATCAAGCTTTCAAGAAAACACATAAAAGCTAAAACCCCAAACTTCATCTTATGCCTGAGTTGAAGCCTTGGCTCAAATCAGCAACCCTCCTCATACACGCTGCCTTCAACCTCCCCGGCACAGCTGCCATGATCTTCTCCCACCTCATTGCTGAATCCTTAGGAAATGCTTTCAATGCATTGATCAAAGCCATGTCCTCTGCAGCACTCCAACCACCGCCACCACCACCATTCTCTCTCCTCAATTCACCACTCTCATGCTCATTATCACCCTCCATCCCATCAATCTGCTTATCCACCGGCTTCCTCTCCTTCAAGAACCGCAAAAACGAATCCAAATCACTTTCCTTCCCCCAATCAACTTAGCCATCTTGACAACACTTTCCACCTTATGCCGCCCCAAAAACACCCGCCACCGCCTCCCACCTGGCACTCCACAATCTGCTAATTCAACAACTCAAAATCCCCTTCGGTCCATTCCTCTCCTAAATAACCTCACTGTTACCCAACTTACCCGAATCAAGACTCTATATCGGGTTGTTCTCCTGCTTAATGACAACAGGAGGGACCGAATTGAGCCCAAATGCGTCCACCTGTTTCGCTCTCAATCTGTGATGGTATGATTTCTTGATCAAATCTACAAGATTAAGATCTAAGTTGAGGTTATGGGGGTTGAAAGGCGGAGCCTCGGCCGACGCAGATGTCCACAGTGATGTCCTAAGATTAGTAATTGCATAGTGTTCCCATGATAAAGTATTCATAGAATGATGTCCAAGGCCATAAAGGTCACCATAGCCCTCAAGTCCCAAGGTCAAGCATTCAACTAATATTACTCGTTGGGTAAAATTATTTGATATAAAACAGAAGTTCCTGACTACAAACAATTTAAGTTATCTGGAAACTCTGAGCGCAAATATCAAGTAGAGACAATCATAATCATAGTATACCACAGCAGTAGGCAGTAGCACCACAAATAACTTACGCAGAACAACGGCAGAAGAAAAAGAGGCATACATCTGGGTCAACATTGCACAAACTAGAGAAGCTGCCTACATTGTTAAACATGCAAAAGAGTTTATGTTTTCAATTTTTCTTTTCCACTCTTCTCCTTGCTAGTTTTCTTTTTCATTTTCATTGATTCTCCAGGTTCCCTTCCTTTTTCCACTATCTATGGTGTCAAATTGGAATTCTCCAGAATCGATCTGGAAAACATGGTAGAAAGTCAAACAACAGCAATAGAATCAACCTAAGAGACAGATACTTGAGGATAAGTGCAGGTTTTAGCAGAGGCACACCCAGTGAGAGCACTGAAGAATTCAAACTTTTTGGCAAACAACTTGTGCAGGAACAAAGTAACATGGTAGATTTACCAGAAATGTTGAAAAATGAGAACTTCTCATTTCAGCAACCTCAAAATGCAATTGCTGAATTACGTTTATTCTTATGATTTCCCGAGTAAAATTACAAACTTGTCTGTATTAATACATCAATAAGGATCTCATCTCGAAATAACAACTCTATCAATAAACTCAAATCCAGTACCAAAACAAAAAATGCATTTATCTTTTCAATACTACGAAAGAAAACTGATACAAAATCAACTCAATTATCAATCAGCACAGCAATATTACCTCCCCAATGCTGCTGCCAATCCAACTTCCCGAAGAAAAAGAAACCCTTTTCAACTTAGACCTCAGAAGAAGCCTTGGAGCTCCGAAAATCCTTTTTCAAATCAGCAACTCTCCTCATACACGCTGCTTTCGACCTTCCCGGAACAGCCGCAGTGATCTTCTCCCACCTCATCGCCACATCTTTAGGAAATGATTTCAATGCATTAAGCAAAGCTATGTCCTCTGCAGCACTCCAACCACCACCACCACCACCACCACCACCACCATTCTCTCTCCTCAATTCACCATTCACATTCTCACCCTCCACTCCATCAATTCGCGTATCCATCGGTTTCCGGTCCTTCAAAAACCGCGAAAACGCATCCGAATCACTCACTTTCCTTTCCCCCATTGACTTAGCCATCTTGACAACACTTTCCACCTTGTGCCGCCCCGAAAAAGCCTCCGCCACCGCCTCCCATCGGCCCGGCATCCCCACCGGATACTTGGCAATCTGTTTCTTCAACAACTCGAAATCCCCCTCGGTCCATTCCCTCTCCTCAACAACCTCGTTATTACCCAAATTACCCGAATCACGACTCTTTATCGGGTAGTTCTCCTGCTTACTGACAACAACAGGGACCGAATCGAGCCCGGATTCGTCGAAGCGTTTGGCTTTAGATCTGCGATTGGATGATTTCTTGATTGAATCAACGAGATTAAGGTCCGGGAGTTGGGGTTCAGGGGTTTGGAGGGGGGAGCCTTGACCGACGCTTATATCTCCCGCGGTGAGGGAGGAAGGAGCGAATGGGCCGACGAGGAGAGAGAGGGAGAACCAGAATAGGATTGAGGTGAGGGGCTCGGAATGGAAATAGAAGATAGAGAGAGCAAAGAAGAGGGAGGAGAGAGAAAGGGATATGAAGAGGGTAGGTTTGTGATGGTAGTCTTGTTGGGATTTGGATTCCGTTTGTTCAGAAGAAAGGGACTGAGATGGCCGGGACTGGAATAGGAATCTGGGCCTCGCTTCTTCATCCAAGAACTCCATGATCGGAAAAAGAGCTTTGACGATCGAAGAAAACACACAGGAGTTTATGACATTTTTTCTCCGCTGCTGTGAGGTTATAATTGTAACTTAACATTTTTGGACTTAAATTTTGACAAGGTAAACGGGTTGGGAATGTAGCGGTTTCGGGTTAGCCTAATATGGACCGCGTGTTAAACGGTCTAATTTTTTAAGTCACTAATATTGCGAACCTAATCTTAATCCTAATTCTAACGAATTTTGGGCTGAACAGGTCACTATCGGTCTATGACAAAAAAAAAAAAATATGTGATAAATTATGATTTTATCTTTGGAAATATTTAGAAAAGTGGTTAGCGATTGTTATTTACACTTACTAAAGTCAAATGATGTTTAATTTTCTTTTTAGAGTTGCTATTTACTCCCCTCAACCCTCTAAGTACACTCCCTTATATATTACAAAAATATCATTATAAATTTTGACTTAATTGTCCTTATATATTTTTTATTTTTTTAGGTTAAAAAAAAGAAAAAATTTAATTACTATTCGGCAACCCCCTGCCGAACACAGCTAAAGTTATTTGGCAAGGGGTGCCGAACAACCATGGTGATGTTCGGTTAATGGGTGTCGAACACCACTATGGGTATTCAGTCACACAATGCCGAACAGCTTCACAAAAAAAAAAATACTCATCAATTCATCGATGTAGACATGAATTTATAGGGGGAGACAGGCTTGACAGGAGGAAGAAGGAGGAAAGAGGAATGCGGAGGCGGGCTTGACTGGGTGGTAGGGGGGATGGAGGAGGAATAGTGTTGATTTTGTTTGAGGTTGGGGTGTGAAAGAGGAAGGAGGGAGGGAGGCTGGCTTGAGGAGGGGGGAATTGAAAATCGGGGTGGTTATACTTAATTTTTTGAGAAGTTGAAAATATTAGGCGAGTATACTTAATAAAGGGATGTACTTAGAGGATATATGGATGTAAATAACAAGTCTTTTTTCTTTTTTATGGTTGTTTCATGCAATTCAACACCTCTTTTAAGAAAAGAAAAAATGATACTAGTTACATATTCGTTTATTTTTTAATTGTTTGCAAAAAAATATTAGCAATTTTTTAGTAATGAAGTGTAGTTGATCTCATGTAATTAATAATACAAATAATTTATAGAATAATTTAATATTTTTTTAAAATTCTTACATATAATATAATTGGTTGAGTTAGTTTAATGTGTATATTTATATTTAATATAATATGGTGTGAGTTCAAATCTCATTGACAACATTATTTTGTTCAAAGTTCTTCTAATTCTCATATTATAATTAAAAGAAGAGTAAGAGTAATACATATGATTAGTAGGTATAGTTAAAAGACGAGTAAGAGTAATACCTATTATTAGTAGGTGTAGTTATAGTCTAATGACTTAGAAATGAAAACTCGTTTCAATTCAAAGTTCTTTTAATTCTTATATTATAATTAATAGAAGAGTAAGAGTAATACCTATTATTAGTAGGTATAATTATAGTTTAATGACTTAGAAATGAAAACTCATCTCAATTCATTATTTAAAGACTGAAATGACACAATATATATTTATATATATATATATATATTCGTATATATATATATATTTTTTTGTATTTTTCGTACTTTTTGATTTCATCGTTACAAAACTAATTACAAAAATCATGAATCACAAAATGAAACATTTATCAAAAGTTGAAACATGGTGAAAATTGATGAGGCCGAAATAGAAGAAAGTTCAAAATGTTGTAATTATCTTTTTCCCTATCACTTTTATTTTTATTATTTCAATCATTACAAAAGTTTTAAAAAGAAAAACACACACACGAAATCCAAAAAAAAAAAAAATCATGAAATGTGATAGTTATGCTCCTTACAAACAAAACTGATCCCGAGTTAGTAAGATTATACAATAAAATATATATATATATATATATATATATAAATAAAAAAACGAAAACAGACTTGTTGCAAAACTAGTCATGAACTAGGTAGGACCATTTGATTCACGTGTTTACAATCACCCTTAGAGTTTAGCCAAATTACAAGTATTATCCCTGTAGTTTGGGTTAGGATTAGGTGCTATTTCCCTTGTTTTGTGAAAAATGCAAAATAAGGAATAAAAGCCCCTCTGGTTAGATAAAGCAAAAGTTAAAGAAAAAAAAAACCCTTTTAACACTCTGAATTCTGCTAAGGCGTACTCTTTAGTAATCTTCGACCATGGGGATTCTCTCTTGGTGGAGGAAAGGCAGCAACAACAACCAAACCCCATCCGTTTCCCAACCCACCCAGCAAAAGCCCGACCCAAAGCCCACTTCCTCCTCCTCCGAAAAAGAAGAAGAAGTTCCGGGCATGAACGGCGCGGTGGTGGTCCCTCGCCGAAACCCGGAACTGGACGTCATGGTATTCGAGTTCGGGTCGGTTAAAGCATCGACGGATAAGGTCACGCTCACCGGTTACTGTCCCGTCTCCGAAGAGATTGAGCCTTGCCGTTGGGAGATCTTGCCGGCGAGAGACTCCGATGCTCCTCAATTTCGCGTGGTATTTTGATGGAATAGGCAAATTGAACTTGAACTAGCTACCCCCCTTTTGTGAGTTTGTTGTGTTCATTTCGAGAAGAGACTTTTTCTTTGTATAATTGAATTGCACTTATTAGAATTAATGGAAGTGCTCATTTTTATAAGTGATTTTGCTATGATTTATGGGGTTTAGAGCCCGTTTGTTCGTGCGTTTTGGCCAAAATGCAGGGTTAAAACGCAGCTTATTCCTTAACTTAGCGTTTCAATGCTGCGTTATAAAAAGCAGCGTATTCAAAACGCAGCTGCGTTTTAAAACGCTGAAATTCCTAGCTTTTTCCCAAAACGCAGATTTTAAAACGCAGTAGGGAATAAAAAGCTGCGTTTTGACATAATATCCCAAACGCATTTATAAATAAAAAAGCCGCGTTTTAAATAATCTGCGTTTTAGAAACGCTGCATTTTCAAAACGCGTTTTCAAAACGCTACACCAAACGGGCTCTTATTTATCTATTTGAATTGCGTTTGTTCAATTATTAACTTTTTATAGGGTAGCTTAATTTTGTGCATGTGCTTGTGTGTATGTGAGACAAGGGGAGCTAGAGATACTATGTATGTATATTTTCAGTTATGAACTTTTCGTGGATAGCAGATAGCTTAATTCCAGCATTGTATTCAAGCGTCGGCCCCGGGGCGTGGGGGGCTGGGGATGGAGTGGGGGAGTATATATGTATGTCAATTCAATTGCTGGATTTTTGTTCTTAAATTGGTGTATGCAGGCACGTTTGACATCAAGAGCGAGATAAAGTATGTATGCTTATTGTTGGACATATCAATCTACATTGGGTGCATAGTGCGTTTGA
Source organism: Platycodon grandiflorus (assembly GCA_016624345.1). Taxonomy (NCBI): domain Eukaryota; kingdom Viridiplantae; phylum Streptophyta; class Magnoliopsida; order Asterales; family Campanulaceae; genus Platycodon; species Platycodon grandiflorus. The sequence goes on from CM028364.1 coordinate 10,525,252, forward strand.
TTATTAGCTTTTTGGGTAGGTTAATTGTATCTCTGTGTGCGTGAGTCAAAGAGAAAATAAGAGTGAGGGAGAAAGTATGCATGTATAGTGTTTGACATATCAGTTTACATTGGGTGTGTTCGATTATTAGCTTTTTGGGTAGGTTATTTTATGTGTGTGTGTGTGTGTGTGTGTGAGAGAGAGAGAGAGAGAGAGAGAGAGAGAGAGTATATTCATATCTCTCTATTATTGGATTATAAGGGTTATTTCAGTTATGTTCATATGTTAGATAATCTGGTTTTATGGCAGTAGAAGTACTTCTTCCATTACTATTGAATTATTTAATTTGATCCATGTGTATGCACACTGGTGAGTTGTAGTTTAAACTTAGTGGGAGTAGCTGGTTTGCCCTTTGCATTGGAGATTTTTCCCCATCAGCAAAGCATCATTGACGAACAAAGAGTAATTGGTAAGACTGTTAGTTGGTGGAATAACTTGATTGAGGCCCCGAGGAAAAAGAGTATTAAAAGAAGTACTTGGGGGACTTGGTAGCTATTACAATTTCATGTTGATTGTAATGCATAACATTCTTTTATGACATCATCTTGCTGGTTCTGACAATTTTGTTGGTGAAGATGGCTTCTCGAAATGTGTATAAATATCAATTAGAAAACTCCTCTGCAATTATTAGCTTAGATTTTCTAAATTGTGAGATATTTTACTATATTAGAATTTAGTGATATGTTAAGATTCCATTGATAGTTTTTTTTTTTTTTTGTCAGTTATCATAGCCTAAAATGTGCTAAGAAATGAATTGCGGGTCCTTAAAACGTACTGGGAGGCTTTTTCTCTTTACTTAATAGTTCATGACTAGCTTTTTCTCACTCTGTGCGTGAATGATATGTTTTCAGGTCATTTCTCAGGCTCATAGAAATATCTTATGATCGGTCGATGGATCTGTTAGACTATTAGGGCTAGAGTAAGAGCCTAAAACTGTTAGGAACCTTTTATTATGGATTTAGCTACTCTCCTCTGATGTATGGTATACATGCTTTGGTCAGTTATCATTTATTATGAATGTTTCTGCTTGTTATTATGAATGGTGTGCAATGTTTCTGCTTGTTATTATGAATGGTGTGCACGATGTATATAGGCCTTCTCCTTCTAGGCATTAAGGCTTGTTCTGCATTCATTCTTTTCTTTTCTTATTGAGCTAGCTAACTTAGGTTGCATTTCTATCCCCTAGGAACAGCACTGAGAAGTTTCAGTGGAATTCTAATGGTAAGGAGTATGAGCTAGATTAAAGTTTGGTTGGATTTGCATAGATTTTAAGAATATGAATGAATCCAGGAGTCCTGTAATGGACCATTTAAGAGAAGTCGATATGTCAAATTTTAGTATGAGCATCCTAGTTGTTCAATGATACTACAAAATATGCTCTCCCAGTTTTGCTACGACAATGGAGTGTAATCATCTTTAAGTATTCACCTTTAGTTTTGTGGCAGTCACTTTTTTTCAAATCCATGAATTTAGACACTTTTGCAGGTTTTCATCAGATCTCTAGTAACTTGGGTGTGTGCATATATGCCCACTGTGTGCCTGTGCCCCTTCTTTGCAGCAATCGCGCATATTGGCATCTCTCTTATTGCTGGTCCACATTGGTTTCACTTGAACTTGTTCAGAGTCCTTGGTCGGATGCAAATCAAGTTTTGTGAAGTTTCACTCTCATTTGAGTTTTGTATCAGCACTTATGGGCGCTAATGACTAACTAGAACTAGGACGGAAAATTTTTGCATTCGCATGGGATTTTGTTGTGCAGAATGGTAGTGTGCAGGAGTTACACAGACCTCGATGCCTACACCCTATGCCCATAATAGTGCACATTATTGTATTCTACTTGTCTATCAGTTGAATGCTTGCATTTGTATACATAATGATTGGACCATAGTTGCCTGTGCTCTTTTGTGAGGCATTCTAGTAGCCTTGCTCATAATTTGTTCTCTTTTGGTGTAGTTTGGCCTTTATGGTGATGCTATGAGAATGTTGACATGCGATTGCTCTGTAACAAGTGGCATATGCAACCTCCCTCCCCATTGTTATCTCAGTTTGACTATTCAAAGTTAATCTGACAACTATTAAATGAAAATTTTACACAAATGTTATCACTTTTTTCAATATTATTAATTTGTAGGTTGTGCTTTATCTTTTATGCTCTAAAACCAAATAAATTTATGTTGCATATTTGTTTTTCTGTCCAAATTAACTTTGAAAAGTTGAAATACGACTTTTACGATGGGATGGAGGGTGTAACTGTGTGCTGCTGGAAAAGTTCACTTATAATAAACACGAAAGTTGCCTTCTCTATCTTGATTTGGAAGTTGCATGCGCAGTTATCTTATTCCTGCTCTCAACCCCAACAGAAAATATATGGATGCTTCTTTGTCTTTTATATAAGCTGTCAGTGAAAGGAAGTCTACCGAAACACCAAAATCTTAGATGAATGATACCCAAACAAAGAGCTGTAAGAACCACGAATGCCTCTTTCTTGTTTATTATGTGGCGGCTATGAAAATAAAACCACCAAAACTTGTATACATGAAAAGTTACTTAAAGAAGAACAAGTAGCCTATCACCATGAACCAACCCTAAATGCCACAATCTCGGCCATAAAAATCCGTACTTATTGCATACTTACAGACATTGTCTAAACCAAATACCTCTAGGAGACCATAGCAGCAACTCACAAAGGTTTGGCAACTTATGTGTTGAGATATATGAATTTCTCAAAGACCAAGGTGTGTGATATATGAATTTCTCAAAGGCCAAGGTGGGTGGGTGTGTGTGTGTGAGAGAGAGAGAGAGAGTTGAGTCGTTTCTCAAATGCTTCATGTCTTCGGAGATATTTTTTATTTAATCAGGAAACCACTGTTATTGCAGCTGTTAAAAAAAATCTAAGAATTTGAAAAGTTGGCGTAAAAATAAAAAATAAAAAAAATTGAAGACCCAGACAATGTGGCAATAAACCTATTAACTACTTGTCTATTTCCACCGAAACTTATATGGAGGTACATCTAAAACTTCGGTTAAAGGGACATCAAGAGCTACCAAACCCAAGAAACTGTTTGACAAATCTTGCTACTGAACTGGCTAGGTCGTCTGCTGCTTCCTGTGTACTTGCCTCTGCATAAACTCTAACTACATCCTCTGTCCCTGATGGCCGAATAAAGCATCTACCTCGAGGATATTTTGCTGCCACAAAAAAATATAAAAAATTAATAAAAATTACTCCATACATAGAAACCACCATGTCAGTGTGATGCAGGATCAAGTTAAATTGGTATTAAAATATAATTTATTATATCTAGTTATTTTTAATTATATTGTAATTTTCGGAATTATAATTTATAGGGTAGTATTTTTATATTTAAAAGTAGATTTAGACATTTAATTGATGTATTTAAGTCCTATTAAGTTACTATATAGCTTAGGCTAGTTTGAGAGAAGTTTTAACTTGTTTCCCAAGCTTTATAAGTCCTATAAATATACTCCAATGTAATTCCGAATTTAGTTTGAATTTTATGAGAATTGATTATCTTTATTCTAGTTTTCGGTATTCTTTTGAATCAACGAGAATTGATGCCTAAATCGTGGTAGGTTTTAGACCTTGACAGGATTTGGAAGATCAATCGCCGGTAGTTGTGCGCGATCTCAACAGCGTTAATACTATCGTTACTTTGTTTTTAAGGCTTCCGCTACATCACAGTGCAAGTTAAGTGCACAAATACTTGCAAATAAGAAGTTTGGAGCAACAAAAAATGATGTAGCACGGCTCAAGGTTTAGTGTCTAACAAGCCCCTCACTGAATCATGTTAGGTAGGTGATCAAGTTTCTTACTCGTAGTATATGATATGTAACTGGAAAAGACTAGTGTTGCACACTGAAAAAGGATAGATGCAATTACCAGTTAAAGCATTAATGGCTTCTTGAATGCCAATAGGCCTCACAACCACAGTTTCTGCATTCGCTGTGACAACTGCAGTTCTATCAGCAACCTTAACCTGAGAATAAGAAGCAATAATGAATATGTTAGATAGCACCATTATCGGCAAAAAGATGTAAATGGGCAGCCTTTGAAAAAACACCAAAAGTTCACTCATTATATCCCCACTATAACATGGTATCATAGTATCAAAGCTCCGGTCTTTCATCCGGAAAAAGGTTTTACAACTCGCTTACAATCCATAATTGGAACATTTTCCAATCAGATAACCCATGAACCCTAACCCAAATATCAATTTTGTTCCGTACAAGTTCAACGTCAACATCGCGAAACTGCCCCATAGCAAGCAGCTTCAAGTGCCAGGTCTGGACTCCAATCGTTCATCATCTTGAACTCCCAGTTGCATCATTCTTCGGCCAATATGATGAAATAAAAACCATTGTGGCATGATCGTCTAATCCTTGAGCATCTCCAATGCAATCATCTAATTTTTCCTACGTGTCATACTTAAACAAGAAGACCTCTTTCGTATCTATGTGTCATACTTAAACAAGAAGACCTCTTTCGTATCTTGCAAAAAATTTAAAAGATAGAGAGTCCTCGTTCTAAACGTGTTTCAATGCAAGACTCATTTTAGAACATTGTTTCAGACGTGACACTATTTTATAATTAATTACAAATAATAAAAATTACTCTATATTGTAACAGATTGACGGTAAAAAATAAAATAAAAAATTGACGGTAAATAACGTGAATGAAGACATCCTCTAGGTGACCCTCTAGAAGTAGAGGAAGACGATTTTTTTTAAGATTTTTTTTCGGGAAAATCTATCTTTCCTACGTGTCTAGTATTTTTTACTAGATAGATGATTGCATTGAAGAAGCTCTTATGATCAACATGCCATTGACCTCATCATGTTATGAGCCCCCACATGCCTGGTCACTTTTTAGGTCCATTTTTGACCCAATCTGCCTACATCAGCATCTCCTCGGTGCAATGTCAACACTTGTGTTAGTGCATGCGTCATCATCGCACCAACAACACCTACGTCATAACTGCATCAGTGCCATGTCATCATCCTACTCGGGTTTTTCTGGCACGGTCCTTCCATTTTTGGATTATGTTTAAGAGGTTTTGCCTAGATACTTGTCAATGATATTTCATTACCTTTTCTTGTTTCTAGTACATGAACCTAGATCCTTGTCAATGATATTTCATTACCTTTCCTTGTTTCTAGTATTTTCATGTACAAATTTTGGGAAGAGATGTACAATTCCAAGTATATTCAACCTAATCGTCCAATCTTAGATGGTTTAAACTATGCACCTGATTCTCAAGCCATGTCAAGCAAAGAAGCTTTGGTGACTTATCACCAGAGATACCAAAGAATAAGAATCAACTCAAACTCCATGTGCAGAAAACGATAATTTTGTTGAGCATCATGAGGAGTGGGATAGTGGAATCATTTGATAAATACTGCATTCCAGAAATCCTAATCCCTTCCATCGGTCTTCAATTCATAGCTTTCAAACTGATAAGGACGCCTAGCAAAATGATATATACAACCTATTATCTCGCTCGTTAGTACCAAGTTGAATCCTCTTAATCATATGAAACAGGACCCTCGAGGATCTATTGAGGACTTTCTTTCAAAGATACACCACCATACCTGGGACCAACTAAAAGTTTCAAAGCTAAGCTAAAAGGAAACAATATTATTCACTATTGATCATGATCATCAAGGAGTGTTCCATTTTCTCATTACTCTTAATAACTCTAATTTCTCATGGCTCGTAAAATTTTGAGCCTTTTTGTACCCCCTAATTGATTGCAAAAAGCGCAAAATCAGCCACACAATGGCATGTCTTCAATATCTCCCAACCAACTTCAAATTCACTCATTCCATTTAGAAGCTGCTATAACTATAACCGACAAAAATTCAAGTCTTGCAAATTTAAACCAAGTCTCCCACCGGAAGCAAGATGTCTTATTATTTTGGTTAGAAGATTTTAAAAAAACTTCGAGCCAAGACATATTTAGGACCAACATGTTAATTAAATTAACAACATCAAGCCCTCACCTGTGGAATGGCTTAATATTTTGGTTATCTTCAAGAAGAATCATGAGCTGGAACATTCCAGCAAGGAATGATTTCTTGATCTCTCACATTGCTGATGACTATTGGAACAAAAGTCTGGACGTTTCTCAGAGGAAGCTTCAAAGAAAACTAAAGCTCACTCTGCTGCTTGGAGGCAAGAAATGTGGCTCTCCTCGCAAATACTCCTGAACCACCTTTGATTTTTTTTTTTTTTTTTTGATAAGTAAATAATATTCCTGAACCACCTTTGATTGCCAGAGCTGAGGAATGCCTAATTCAAGTTCAGGCACACTCACTCGTGCCCCTATGAATTAGGAAACTCAGAGCTGTTTATCATTGACAGTTGGTCCAATACAAACAGCGTACTACCCTCAAAAGTACCTCACCAGTCCCCACAACCCTTGCCATGTATAACGTCAGGGTTTACAGAGATGTGGGCTGTAGACCACATACCTCAACTACAATTATTACATGAATCCTATTTCAGCTGCCCTCCGACCCCCGTTTTTCTGGTAGGATTATAGTCAAACAATTAATCAAATTTGGCTTCACATTGCACTCAACTAGGCAAATGCAGTTGTTACTCTCATTGCCAAGAGAATGCAGGCATGATCAAACCGTTGTAGCTTTCAAGACTTGTATATGGGTTTTGGAGGCTATCGCTTACCTGCTGGAATCCAAAGTCCATAGGACCATTTTCCAAGGGAATATTTTGATGCTTTGGGAAATTTATAATTCTAGCTCATTGACCCTAGGTCGAATTTTGTGGCTCTCCTTACCTCATCTAGCAGTGGTCTTGTAAGCTGCTACGGTATCTCTCCTCATCAACAGATCACACCCCTCGAGTTTAAGCTATAGTACCATCTTTGTTTATGATGTCCTCGTGGTGGTTATGCCCTACTTTCAATGCTTTGTTTCCGTGATCTATGCAAAACAACTTAAAGAAGATAGAAAAACTTCAACTTTAAAATGGATAAGTAGTAAGCTCATAGTGTTGGCCCCATCAAACCCCAATTTAATGCTTCTCTTCGTCAATAATGTGTCATTAAGGCTTATTCTTGAATATAGTTGGTAAACCATCATGGTACCCTTCTATTGTTAGACCTCATTTTAGTACCCTTAGCACCACTATTTTCGATTTCCAGTTCTTATTGCAATTACAAAAAATCTGCAAACCATTGATAGTTCTAAGAAAATGAATACAGACTTCAGAACACACATGAAGAGACTGACCTTGAGCTGTCTACTGGGTAAATCATGATAAAGATCATTCCATCTGTGGACTGACCATCCCATATGTTGTAAGATCACTTCAACCAACAGCAACCCGCTCAGAGCATCTCCCACTGCCTGATTGATCAACTTACTAACTGCTGATAGCCTCAACGCAGCCTTTTGCTGTTCTGAGCCTGAAAGGATGATCAGTTTATGTTATCAATATCAGCAATATGGTGTTCTTAACCTGAAACAATAATTATTAAAGTATATTCACCAGTATCAGCAAAATCAGAAATGCTAAATTGAGCAAGGAAACTGGAGAAAAACCTCTGGATGTTGAAGAAAGCTCATTATTTCTACCGTCCAACCAGCATAAGAAATGTTCTGAGAACAAAATGGTTCCATGACCATTTGCTTCAAAATAAATCCCAATATCATACTCATCAGCTTTCCCATGCAAGTATTTTACTCCTGTGGGTGTAAACACAACTTCTAGGCCCAAACTTTTCAGGTAATCAGTGGATGCGCCATTTGCATAAGCTGTCTGTACAACACCAACACGTGCTTTAGTTTTTTCATCTTCTGCCTCATCGAGGATATTCAGTTGTTCCTTGATAAATAAAGCAAACAAAGACAATATCTTGTCACCGTCAACTAGGTCAATTTTGTTGTTGCTACTTTTTGGAACAGTAAAATATACAAGGCGATCAGCATCTCCATCCAGACTAGCACACCTGAAACACTAGAAAGATCCAAACAATTAGTTTCTATTTCCAGTCAACCTGTAGCAAACTAAACCTCAATTAAATAGCTGAGTTTCAATTTTCAGAAATTGCTAATTTGGGACTTGACACAGGCCACTTGGTCCTGGGTAAAAAAAAATTATCATTAGATAACACTGCATTTAAAAGAAATGTAAAGATAGAAATAAGTGTATGGGGGAAACAAAAGGAATTCGCACATAATAATAGCTTGTGGAACTAAAAGCACGACGACGGAGAAACACAAAGGATACTATTTGGGTATCTATAAGTCATCCCATACTGATCAACATAAGTTATAATGGAAAAGAAAAAACAATTGGAAGATAGCTCACCTTATCCCAACATCTTCAGGACCAAACCCCTGTGGAACAACCTTCTCTTTCTGCACATAATCAGCACCAACTCCTTCATTGAGTATACCTTCTTTACCTGAATTACGAATCTCCACATCCAATGTTAACAGCTTCTTCAGAACTTCAAGCTTTTCTCCACCTACCCCGTTTGACCCATCCACAACCAATTTTTCATTCGTACAATTGCTTGAATTTTTCTGGGGTATCAAATCTATCAAGCACCTAGCAATAGTACACACACATTAAAAATATTATAATCAATTTTTTTGATAAACAGAACAACGTAAAGTTCTCTTCTCAAACCAACCTGAAAGAGCTGGAAAGCTGATTAAAATAATCAATCTCAGATGCTTTTGTTCCCTTATTTGTAGCACGAACCATCCAATGCAATTGTGGAGTTGTTAGAACTCCCATGTCAATGGCAACAGCTCCAACAATTGAACTAATTCCCTTGAATTGAACATCAAAGATCAGTTGATCAAGTATAATTAACAGAATTAAACAATCTTATCAATCTGCAAATGCGAGTTACGAAGCACTACCCAAACGTAAATAGGTCTAGAAAAGAAACACAAGCTCAAGCTTTAACTTGGTAATATGTCATTTCTTTGATACAATGCAAACAAACAAACAAGACACGAAAAACATAAAATATTGTACCCTGAGCTGGAAGAACTTTAAAATTTTCAAATCATAGTTATAAGGCCAACAAGAGAACAGGTTATCGCATGTCATATTGCATAATGTAATGTAAACTAGTCGTGGTATCAATGAAACACCGTACTTGTTTTGCAGCCTCAAGAAGAAACTCCCCACTTGGCCTAGTGTCTCTACCCAATAATATTCGTGCTTCTCCTGCTCCTTCAAGTTGTATGTCTTCCTTCTTCACAAACTTAATAACCAACTGTTTCAAGAGAAAGGAATATAAGATGCATTCATTAAAACATGAGGAAAAAAACTTGTGATCTATACACCACAAAATATCTCAATAAAACCTCAATAGTAGTTCAAAATAGTTAACTAGTGCTAAAATGACAACATAAGTATAAAATTTAGGATACTACCCCAATCTCATAAATATAGGCCAGCTTTCTATTTTTGGATGTCTCATAGTTTTTGACCACTTACAAATTCAATACACATTGATTGAGCAATTTTCTATCACAATCCAAGTGACAAGCATATCACATTACTTAACATGTTATCAACCTTTAACACATAAAATGCTATGAGAAATTTGTAAATCCCTGGTGGACAATATACATATGAGACTAAAGGTGTAGAGAATTTCAGTTGACAATCAATGATTGGTTGTATAGTCTGGAGGAAAAAATTTTATCAATAAGTAGTTGAGAACAGAGTTTTTGAGTCCGTTCAGTCACCTGGAGGAGATATTGGGAATCCGGGGCGTGTGCGAGATCATCAGCGAAAGGTTCCCAATCCTGAGTGAGCATACCACCGCTAGGATCAGCAATTTTGACTCCATTGTCGTTGACTTGGTTGTGGGAAGCAGTGATCATCAATCCGATCACGGATTGGGTTTTTAGGGATCTGAGTGCGGCCAAAATCCCAACCCTAAAAACAGTCGATTGGAGGACAGAAGCGTCGGCTCTGAACCCGGCGGTTCCATACGAGATTTTCGTTCCTGGAAGAATTAAGGGGAAAAAAAAAAGAAAAAGGGATGAAATTAGTTTGAAAAAAATGGATGAAAATGAGAAAGAGGTAGGAGATGGAGGGTGGACCTTGAGGAGGCGGGAAGCGAGAAGATGATTCAAGGAGGATGGATTGTTGATGTTCATTCATCCTGCTCTCTGTTGAAAGAAAGATGGGGGGAGGGGAGCTCGCCCAGCTGGGTGTTCTGTTCTCAAACAGCAGTTGTGATTGTGAATGTACCGGCATACCCTCGTCCCGGTTCAATTCATTTTTTCGAATCAGTCCCGACTTCCACCTATGCTCGGTAAAAATAGCAGACTAGCAGTCAGTTTAATCGTACTTTTTAATTCTCCGTCTCTCTAAATTATTGGTATATTTAAGTCGATACACAAATTAAAAAAAATAATAAGCTTCATCCCTAAATTATTATTACCTGATACAGAAATTAAAAAAAAATTAATTTAATTATTAATATTAATATAGTGTGTAGTTTTTTTTAATATTTATTTACGTGTAATTTATAATTAAAATAAAAAAATAATGATAAAATAATAAAAGTGTTAGTCCTAAAAATAAAACATTCAAATAAGATATTATTTTAGAACTGATAAAAAAGAAAAGCAAAATAATAATTTAGGGACGGAAGGAGTTTAAATTATTATTAAATATTAATTTAAAAATTAGTCAAATGACAAAAAAAAAAAAAAAACTTGTAATTTTTCAATTAGAAATTTAGAATAGAATGCCTACGTCAGACAATTTCTTTTCTTTTTTTTTTTTTCTTTCCTTTGACGTGTACTTTGCATTTAAAAAACAAAGTCTGTTTACATAGTACTCCGTACTTGTTTTATTCTCCACCTATGTTAAATTAACGATGACACGACCACAGGCAAAAACAACAATAATAACAAACATTAGTTTAAAATTTTGTAGCAACGAGAACTCAAATTGTTCCAACAATTGTTCACACCATAACAATAACCCTCCATACCACATTTTAAATATTTTATTTTTTGTTCAAGTTTTACTTTTTTAACACTCTAAAAAAAACTCACTCTAAGCCATCTATATAAAACCCTCTAAAAATTAAATTTCTCTCACTTCAACTAACAAATACAATTACCATTTTATTTTTCCTCTTTTTAATTTATGCTTTCTCACCACAATCAAAATAAAAAAATTTATAATTTATATTTTATATTCTACGAACAAAATATTGTATGTTTTAATAATTTCAATTACTTTTATTTAACAATATGTCAATCTAAAGGACAATTTATGTTTTAAAAATATTTTAATTATTGTTTTGTCCTCTCATATATTAAGAACACGAAAAAAAATAACTTTTCAGTTGAAAAAAATTTACAGTTAATTTACAAATTTCATATGACAACATATGTATATTTCTATTAAATTGATTGAAGAGCCCGAGCCCGAGCAACCTTAGTTATACTGGTGTATATTCACAAGCCGAGATCGCGCGAAAGCACACAACAACCTTTTCAAAAATTACTTTGCCGATGATCCTATTTTTCCACTACATATGTTATGGCGATCTCGACTCCTCCTACCCAAGCCATATAGGGCAGCTAAGTCAGTAGCACAAGAATAAAACCTTGATGATTGACAAGAAATGGACACTGGGGCAAGCACAAAAACAAAACTTAAATATGTACAACTTCTTCAACTTATATATTATCCCAAAGGATTCCCACAAAGTCAACAATTGAAACCATAAGGTAAACATCAAATAGCTTAATTCACATAAAATTGCTTACATATCCGTGTTTATTGTAATTACATGACCATAAACAAACGTAAAAAAGAAATTGTTGGCATCAATAATCTTTCGCCCATTAAGTTGATGCAGTAGCAGTAGAAGGTGTGGGAGCATGCTTCGCTATCGCCATTTGGAGTTCTTTCCTAGCACCCACTATACTCTCCCTTCCTTGAGGAAAATGAAAGTAGGCATTGCCTCCACAACCAAGACCGTAAAAAGATTTGGTTTATTTAAGTTAAAATAGGTACAACTGAGAAATGCATTTTCATCTGAAAGAAAAAAAGAAAAAGAAATAGTATGGTTGGTATACTTTCAGCTCATCAAACAAACTCAGTTAAAGCAGAATAATACATTTGTATTTGACATAACATCAAACAAACTCAGCTAAAGCAGAATAATACACACTCAAATCACTTAATAAATAAATAAACGACCAAATGAAAATCACTTGCAAAATAATAGGCTAACAAAGATCACATACCTTGCTATTTATCGTCATATGCATTGATTGTACATATTTTTAGGAATCTTTCACGTTTTCCTCCAGTACATAACAATACAAAATTGTACACGAGAGAGAGAGAGAGAGAGAGAGAGAGAGAGAGAGAGAGAGAGAGCGCAATATTCTATTGTTGTCGTTGTATTTCTTTTAGCAGATTCGTCCACTAGATTTCAAATGCCTTACAAAACAGAGAAAATGACTCATCTCTAACATTTAAATCAAAAAGTGATTCAAACTCTTTAATATTTCTTGATTTCAACTTACTTCCTCAATTCACAAAAGCACCTAAAAATAATAGACAGCAAGATTAATTGCTGTTACACCCCCTTTGACAACCCCCTAGGACATCCATGATATGTGTCAAACTTTTCATATTCAAGTACCTAAGTGGTAACAACCAATTGATAACTCAACCTCTTCTAAGAATAAACAAGTATGACCCCCAGTACTAGGTAGTCATAAGAAATAAATAAATGACCATCAGTACTAAATAGTCATAAGAAGTAAATAAATAAAGCTACCGGTCCAAAAGGGTTCACGAATTATGAGCTAAAGCCGGACCAAAAAGTCATAGGAAGCAAAACAAAAGTCCCTCACCCCCTCCCTACCACTACCAATTGCTAGCTCAAGTTTTTCTAGAAATAAGCAAGTATGGGCTCCGTCCCTTCCTACTTTTCTCATATTTCTTTAAAATTATGTTGTTAATTTCTGATATGCTTTTTGTTCTTGCTTTATATATCAAACCGTTTATCACTTGTAAACGCATTGAGTAGGGAATTATACGTCCAAACAAGGAGTATGGGTATATATTTATGACTGTATTTACTAAAACATGAGTGTCATATTCAATGGTAGATTGTTCAAAACTGTGCTGAGGACATATTTGGATGCCAATTAGTACAACTACACCTTCAGGCTTTCTTAATAATTTCAAATATTTCCATAGTTGTGACACCTATGACCTATCGGAAGTCTGAAAAGTGTGAGAGCTTTATACTGTGTAAATATGTGACGTGGAAGTGTGGATAGAGTTTAAAAACTTAATACAACCTCAGCAGCCCTTATTGATAACCACAGGCTAAAAAATTCGCTGACAAGAGGTCCCACTCATGCCGTTAGGCCAATGCATTCAAGGATCCGGTGCATAATAAATGGTTTCCTTGAGAACTCTATAGCCCAACTCTATCTTGCTATACCAATCCACTCCTAGGAAAGCAAAAACAAAAAGAAACCAGTCATGATCCTTGGACATTTAATTCCTGACCCCGAGAACAGTCACTAACTTCTTGATTTCATTTTACTCCAAAACACATACCCACCCCACCTATAGATAAGCCTCAGTAACAAAGCCTCCACTAAGTTGAGCACCAAACAACAACATGATCAGCCAAAGAAGATGATTTCTCCGGCAATCCAACAATTTTGTAACGAGGCTAATAATGTATTGTCTAGATTGTACCACACCATGTCGAAATCAGAGCAACCGTGTGAACAACTTTTAGGCACCCCAGGAAGTCCGGGAATCGTAGTTTTGTTTGAGTCCTTGCAAGATCTAATTGAGATCTTATATAGTTGAGTTTCAGTATCAATAAAGTTCAAATCTATGCATCAAAATTGGTTAGGACTTAGGAATTAGGGTGCTATTGATCAGCTTCATATAATCCTTATATTTTAGAGCTAAGGACAATTTCCATTAATCTCACTTGAAACTGTTTTACTTTGTTGGGCTCTTGCATGGGAAGAGATCTAATTTCTGTCTGATTTTATGGCCATGGTAGATTCATTGAATTGCACTGCCTTTGAAACTTCTTACCAAATTAAGGGAATTTTCTATGGTTGTACCAAACTGGGGACTAAAGAGATATTTTATATAATTGAGATTGTGCACATCATAACTTATAGCTTGCAACCTCCCAAGAGAACACCAAGATTGAATTTCAAGTGTTTCAAGAGAATATCTCCATATAAAGAATAAAAGTACAAAAGTTCGAGGAACACGTAAACAATATAAAATGGGTTCAAAATTTATCTAACAATGAATTGATGATTAATTTTCTCAAAAGTTAAAGCAAATTAAGTATAATGGGTATGAACTAACAATCCAAAACACCAAAAAAGACTAGATTTGAGATTAATCTACATTAAGCAGTAAAGTTCAAAAACCTAGGTTCAATATTAGTCTTAAGATTAATCTAACATAAATCAATGAAAAGACCAAACTTTCCTTGTCATACAACTATTTTACACCCCTCGCAAATGCTTTAGCACAAGGAAAATTTCTCAGCTTTCTATTCTTGATTCCAATTTTTAGCTACAAAGAGAAGGTAAAAATTTTACACAAGAGAAAGAAACCACAGAATTCAATTTAGCTTTTACATTTTTCATGAGCAACTGTTGAATGAAAATCAGTAACACCGCAGTTGAATTTCAATCATTTATTGTCCATTTCTTGTACCCATAAAACCCTAGAAAGTGAAGAAATTGAGATTTGAAATTACCTTAAAATTGTGTAATGAAAAGAAATCAACCAGAATCTAGCGTAGATACTTGAAAAATCTCTTCTCCATGCCCGTTTTGCTCGATGGAAGGGAGGAGAATGGCAAAGAAGATGTGCTGGGGAGAGAGAAGAAGGAGAAGAAGACGAGCTGGAGGAGAGAGAAAACGGGAATGAAGTTACTATTCTCCCTAAATCGATATCGATAAGTAGAGAGTGATTTACTTAGTTTTAGAGATAGAGGGAGGTGTAGAGACTTTGCTGTGGAATTCAGGGAGTTAAAAATCTCCAAATTCAGTTTTAGAGTGCCGGTAAATGTTACCATTGTGGTCGCTCTAAACTATAACAATTCCATAGGATACCTTCAAATCACTCCAAAAATTGTGAGAGACACGTAAACTGTCACGTTATTATGTGAACAACTTTATAAACACACACCATGAACACCGAGATGATGATTTGGGGCTTTCAGTTTAGTTTCTAAATCGAATTCCTTGGCTTCCGTTATCATCACCAACTTCAACTGCCCGGTGAAAACCCTAGCCCGTAGATCAAATAATTTACCAACATCTGAAGCTGGTAGTGTACCAACTACCAAATTACACCACCAAAAAAAATGTGTTGTCTACTGGAGTACAACAAAGTCACTCATTACATGCACAAAATAATACAATAAGCCCGCAAAAATATTATTTTGTTCAATACAAACAGGAAATGCTCACAAATATATACCGAATAGAGTAATTGAACTATAATATTTTGATAGCGACTAAAGTGTTAATTGGAATTGGCTATGAGCCTCTTTGCACAAATCAGTTTAAGAGGGGTGGGGGGACCAGATTTCAGATCATACTGTAGCCTCCATCGTCCTCGTTCATTCCAAGGAAACACAATATAGCTAAAACAAAGACGAAAAGAGACGAGAGGTCCATTGCCAAAGCACCCCAAGTGATGACGCCGGCATGTTTTAAGATAGCTGGTATTGCAATGCTACCAACTGCTGAAGCTCCGGTCAAGAACTTTGTGATATCCATCCAGCTGCTGTTTAAAAGCATATAA
This sequence comes from Platycodon grandiflorus, assembly GCA_016624345.1. Taxonomy (NCBI): domain Eukaryota; kingdom Viridiplantae; phylum Streptophyta; class Magnoliopsida; order Asterales; family Campanulaceae; genus Platycodon; species Platycodon grandiflorus. The sequence continues at coordinate 10,541,153 of CM028364.1, forward strand.
AACCAATGATACGCAAAGCTACAAATTGTTGTCTTGGTCAAATACCGAATTAAAGCAGGAGGTAGAATTAAGATCGGTAGGCATAAAATATGAGGAGAAGACTAAACCTGCTTCCAGATTCAGAAAAGAAAGAGGAGGTATCCGACCCAGCAAAGAATATCAAGGGCATGGGGAGAAGCACATATGTTATGGCTGCATCAGGACAGATGGACACAATATCAGCGTCTATATTATCACAAAACCTTCACCTCAAAATGATATATATATATATATATATATATTGTATAATTAAAAATAAAATGAGACACTGGTGATCTGTGCAAAAATCATAACTGCCTGTGCATCGAGGAGTAAAAACAACCAAGGTGAAAAAAAATGCCATCAACTTGCTTTTCCATGCTAAATCCATTAAAGAAATGCCAGAACTCTAAACCCCTTTCCTTAGCCACTACCCACATTTACGTATAGAAAACAATATGGGGTTTGGTTGGATTGGGGTGGGGGAACTGAAATCACCTTCTGCTTTCTCCTTTCAACATTTCTTCTCCCTACTCATTCCTCTTGGAATTGTCTTTGCCCTTCCGCTAATTACGTTGTGTCAATTAGTGGGAAAATAAGAGGTCTCAAGTTCAACCCCTTTCCCCTTTGTGCCACTCACTAATAAATAAATAAATTCACTCTTGCCTTCTTTTGATTTGGGCTCAGTTTTATTTACTAACCTCCACTGAGTGGCTTACACTAATATAGAGGTTTCTTTCTTAAAAAAACTCTAGCCCCCCTTCTGCTTCTACTGATTGTTTCAGAGATCTCCCATTCTCCCATCATTTGGGGTTGTAACTGACAAGGCCCTCATATGTTGCAGTGATGACGGACCTTGTTAATACGAAATTTACCCTATTAACCTATTTTAACAAAAATGCCCTCATTCAGATAGCCCCCTAATTGATCTAAACATGGAAGAACCCTAAGAAATTTCTTTCTTGATTATAAACTCTATCTTCTGTCAAACAGTCAAAAGACATTTAAAACCTCAAAATCATGCTAAACTTGTAATCATCCAACCAGACTAAATGATAAGCTTGTGATCAACACAATCAAATCTTCACCCCATTCAATGAGCCATATCTCTGAAAGTTATCGATCCCATCATGGGACACTCATTACCTGCTTTGTTGCTCATCATCCATCCAAATCAGGAACCTATCTCGACCAACCACCCAGGTTGTCCCTTCTAGACACTACCTCATTTCTACCAGTTAATCACACCCTAATCCAACACTATGTTTACAAAATAATGATAATCATCATATCTGACTTTGACATACTAATTAGCCAAACAATCATCTAAGCTTCAACCAGAAAAAAAGAAAAACATTACCAGCCCATCTCATGGAAGAAAAAAGGAAGATAAATCAACTTCATGAAAATATAACAAAATTAGTTCTCTCTCCAGGTCCCATTATTTGGGAGATTTTACGCTTCAGCCTTTAGTAGATGTAGTATATTCTGGTGTATATATATTTGTGTTTCTGAACTGCTGTTGGTTACTCGCTATGGTGCTTCGAGAAAGATGTGGAGTAGGGTTGTGCATTGGATTGTCACACTCTCAAGGAGAGAATTGAAAATAGTTTTGCAACCATATTTAGACGAGGAGATTGATTTGATGGGTGCATAGGATAGAGGAGGGAGTGTTGGAAGAAGGAGCTACAGAAGTGATTGGCCATATGGGATATGGGTCAAGGTTGAATGAATCGCAGAGAAGAGAAGAAAATCAGGATGGTTAGCACAATCTTTCACAAGCATCCTACTTCATTCGGGGTGGAGACCGGCTATTTAAAAGGTTTTACTCTAAGCATGAGAGAGAGAAAGAGAGAGAGAGAGAGAGATGATAAAGGCATTTCACCATCCACATTCACACTGTTTCTTTTTTACTTTTACGATAATTTCCAGAGTCCTACCTGATAGCATCGGCCACCAATTGTTGTACAACGCACATGCCTATCACCATGAAAGGAAGAAATAGAATATCAGGAAATGCCAGCGTGACAAGTTACAGGCCACAATTTAAATGATTTAGTAAGAATATGAGCTAACCAATATTTGCAATACAATTCCCGAGGAGACCAACATAGCCAAGCAAGCAAGTTTGCCAGATTGCAAGCAGGCCACCACATACCTTGGTAAGTCTGCCATTATTAACTTGTCACTAACTCATAGGGGAGTACACTGCAATGAAATAGAAATGCCTCACTTAAATGCTTCAGTAAATTTACCACAGCAAATACTGAAGTAAGAAAAAAAGCGTAAGTAGGAAGGCAAATCAGACAGAAGCAGATAAAAGGACCCATTAAAGAAGTTAAATGTAAATACTACTCAGCAATACTATTAGGGAGCAAAACATTGCATCAATAAGATTATTAATTTATTATACCAAGAATATGAAACTTATCCGTGGCATGTTTCACTGAAGGGTCCAAGTGGGTTTTCCCATTTTTCTTTTTTTTAGAGGGGAGGGGATAAATACATAAAAATAAAAAATAAAAAATCATAAATAGACAAAGTAATGATCAACAAGGATATAGTGCTAACGATTGATATACATTGTTGGACAGTTCCTCTAACTGTGAAACTCACTTGGTTGCAGGAAGACAAGACATGGACCACTACTTTAAACTCTATAAGTTTGTTTATTTTCATGCTTGATTTTACTTGGAATGTTGAATGCGGGCAACAATGACCAACGATTGTCACATATCAATGAAAGCTTCTTTTCTTTTTCCTACAAACTATACATTCCCTCCATTCCACTCAAAGAGTAAATTAAAAATAACAAGCTGTCACTGATCAATGAATATTCCGAATTTTCAGTTAGCACCATCATCTGTGATTGTGGAGCAATTCCTAAGGCTCAAAATCATTCAAATCGAGTTTCATAGCACAGAATCCCCGCCTTGGAATCGAATTTGAACATATGCGATCTTCAAATCCAGCTCCAACTATAATTGTCTTCTCCCCCACCCCACCACCCCCTTCTTAATCCAAACATATTCCAAATGTCGAGTAAAATCCCATTTATTAGTCATTAAGAAACAATAATCTAACCTCGTAATATTAAAACCAGGGAAATTCACTTAGAATTTAAACACCTTCTGTATCATCACAGTACAAGATACAATACAATCTATCTCCAAAGCATAAACATAAACAAGTTTACATATAGAAAGCAAATTAAAAGTACAAAACTAAAAAATGAGGTTTTGAGGAAATGAATTGGTGGATGCCTACCAGAAGATGATGAGTTTCCGGCGCCGGACGGGATAAATGATTGTAATTGAGGGGTTTTGATTGGATCTTTCTTTTATGCATCCATGGAAGGAAGGAAAGAAAGAATCTTCTGGCCTTGGACAGACAACTCACTATAGTCGCCTTTTTCTGGTTGAGCCATTAACTTAATTAAGAGACAATTACACTTTACCGCCCAAATTTTACCTTTTCTTTCTGAAAGATCCCAAATTTTTACCTCTTGGTATGGCTCTCGCAAGCAACCTTTGAGGGACATTTATGACATTTAGTACTGAGCTAATTGCACTTTGGTACACCTAGTTTATCCTGAGTTGCTTTTTTTTTTTTTTTTTTTACGTAAAAGGTACCAATCTTGCAACTCTTCGCATAGACGCTTTTTCATTTTAAAATTGAGGCCCACGTTAACACATTAGTAATCGAATTATCATACTTGCTTTTCACATGCCATTTCTAATGTTTATTTTATGTCATTTACAAGTCTGTCTTTGTTTAACGTATTTCTATTATGTTTCCTTGTTGCTAGTTTCACGGCCTGGATCGAAGAATCTAGTTTGCAACATAAGCATATACTCTATTTCAAAGAGTATCTAGGTACAATATGTCAATTTACGCCTTTTCAAAAGTCTATGGAAATCACCACAAACATTGTATGAAGTTGAGTGTCCAGGCAAAAGTTTTGTACCTTTTGCTCAACTTCTCCCTTTCCAAACTAATGAATTTTCAAAAATTGATAAAAAGTAATCATAGTTATCAAATTATTGAAGTATTTCATTGTGATTAATTATTTGAGCTTATACTATAATGATCAGAATGCTTTGCTTCCTTGCATTAGGGTTGGTTATTAAATGAAGTAGGTCTTGCCATGAACAACTCTTCCTTCATGCCCTACCTTTTTCGTTCCAAACTATTTTGGGTTACTTTCATTATTTCCGGAGTCGTGGTCTTTCATATAGACTAAATGCATAACCCTATAGTGAATATATGGTTGCTAATGATGAGTAGAGGGATCTCTAGTTAACCAATGTACGAAGATAGTTTATTAATGCTTATGAATGAGTTTATGGTTGAAGTAGAAAAATGACATGGGGTATAGAACCCCAATTAAGTCCATATATCAATTTTAAAGTCAAAGTTCGTACTACCCTCCCATATATGTAATGAATTATCAAGCATATATATGGGGTGTTCTCCTACCATATAAATAAACTTGAAGTTGTTGCGTCACAAGTTAGTGACTGAATACTCATCTAACAATTAAAGATGAAGGAAACTTGGAAGTAGTATGATTAATAATTTACCTCATGGGAGATGATATGATGAAACACCGATAGAGAGAGAGCATGTCGAATGGTGTCTTTACTAGAATAAAAAATAGTTAAATCTTGAAACTATTTTGGGCGAGTAAAATAAGGAGTTGGAACTTTAGAATTTGGGTCAATCTAATCCATAACCATCATTAGTTGTCTCGGGTAGAGTTAAACAAATTTGACATTTTCATTGTAACAAGTTCGTACTCTTTTTGGTTATTAAAGAAACCTTTTCTCAAATAAAATTTGTAAGTGTTACCGTAGAAAACTCTTTTTTCTGATAAGTGACTGCAATTTTTAAACCCTAAGTCTAATTTTGTTGGCATCAACAATATTTTAAATGAAATTTCCTAAATCTTAATGAAATGATAAATTCCTTTATATTGTCCACAAAATTGGTGTTGATAGGTATAAGGTTTTGGATGGTCAGTCACATAGGTCTACAAAATGCTTAATGTCTGGCGATATATACGAGAAAAGCGATGATCGTGTTGGTGGTGTTGTGCATCAATAAACATGATAAACATATTGATATTGACAATGACAACAATAACATATTGATATTGACACTGACAACAATAGCGAGGAAACACAATGTGGAGTTTGGGAGGGGGTGATAGGAGAACTAATGTAACAATTGTACATTCATGAGGGGATTATGTCAAGAGAATGGAAGGTTAACGTTCTGGTGAGTATAATATTTGGTGGTGTAGAAGAGTTAAGTACCGGAAACGTAAAAAGGGGAAAATGTAGGCATCTTAGAAATGGAAGGCTAACGTCATGGCAAGGGAAGCCAAAACTATTTCCCAAATTAGATGGGGTATATCGATATTAAACTTAACCTCAGGGGGAGCAAATTAATACATCCCCAAATTAGGAGGCATTTTCCCGCAGGTTTTCCGTTTTCGTGCCAAAAACCAGTTTGAACCTAAATTCATTCATTTGTATCAATGGCGTCCACTCCAAAAAGGCGCCCGAAATCAGGTTCGACAAATCCTAGAATTAGATATCCAAACCCTTCCCAGTCCTCTCCTTCGTCTCATACTTTCTTAGTAGAACCATCTCCGAACTTCTTTCCGTCAAAATCCGACTTTTTCAGGCTCATCGCCGTCGTTGCCATAGCTGCCTCGGTTGCATTGGTCTGTAACTTCGTGGCTACCGTTTTAAATCGTCGGGCGAAGCCGTTCTGCGATAGCGATGTCAAATTCGACGATTCTCTCTCAGGTTAGTCGAATTTGCGAATTGTATTTGTTGGTTCTTTATGGTTGTATTTAACTAAGAACAATTGCCAGGCTCACAAAATTTGAGCAGAAAAAGAACATGTATGTGAACTTCTCTTGCCGCTCAACTAATATTAATATTAGTTGCTGTTATGATTCTGGGTGGGGCTTACCTAAGCATGGGATTAGGTGTGGTTCACTTGAGGTATGAGACTCAAGTTTAGGAGAATTGATTTCACATGTTCCAACAGTCACGTGGCTTTTGGCGTTTTGGGCAAGGTTCTTAACAGAGCGACCACCATGTCACGGGTTTGAGTCATGGAAAGGGCTACCTAGAGCAGAGTGAGCCATCCAAAGGAAAAGGGCTACCTGCTGCCGGAGTGATTGCTGCCCAGAGTGTGAGCCGTCAGGACGACGAATGCAGAGTGTGGTGGGTTGTTATGATTCTGGGTGGGGCCTCCCTTAAGCATGGGATTAGGTGTGGTTCACTTGAGGTATGAGACTCAAGTTTAAGAGAATTGATTTGACACATTTCAATAGTTACGTGGCTTTCGGCGTATTGGTCAAGGTTCTTAAAAGTTGGTGTATGGATTCTTTAGCATTAGCATCGAGTGTAGCTGAAATGAGAACGGTACATTGGAAGCATGCTAAACTAGAAAAAAATTAGTTTAAAAATGAATACATTGACGAGACTGGAAAAGTTGCTCCAATAGGAGATAAAACGAAAGCAAATCCCTGAGATGGTTTGTAAACGCGTATAATAACATGGATTAGGAATAGTGGCGATGTCAATATCCGTACCAATCCTAAAGTTTGGGGAAAACCAAAACTAACGTGGACAGAGGCAATGAAGAAGGATATGTTTTACTCACAAACTTGCTTTGTGGAGTACGAAGTGGCTTGAAAGGATTGATGTTGCTGATTCCTAGTTATGGGTACAAAGGAAACATTAAATGCGGAAAAAGTAATTTAAGAAAAATAAAGAAATGCATGCTCTCCGTGGTGAGAGCGGATCAATACCAAGTGGCAGCACATTCTAAAAATAGCAACATCCTTTAGAAGTCAAGAATGCTGACCCCCCCCCCCAGTTCATTTACATACTTCCACACACACATAGACAAGTAAGAAAGAAGAAAAAGAAAAGAAAAGAAAAGAAAAGAGATAAAGAACGAAATGAAGAAAAAAGAAAAGGGAAGCCGATAGCACAAGGAGAACTTACCATTAATTTTGAAATGTTTCAGAATGGTACGAGAGGCTTGACTTAAGCCATAAAAAGGAGGGAGATGAATGGCGAAATATGAAGGGGTAATGACATGCAACTTCTATCTACTTTATTGGCTTTAGAATGGTGTAGGCAGGCTGGCACATTGTCTCTATTACAGATAAGTTCTTGCAGGGAGAAAGCCACTGATAGCATGGGAACTTCAATTGCATCTAGACACAGAACTTTAGCCTAGTTTGTGCATGGGGGTATGTGCCTTGATACTTTTGGGGTTTCCCCAGGGATTCTTATTCGTAAGATATGCTTGGGCTATCTGCAGCCTGCACTATGCCCTTTATCAAGGAATCAACAATTGGATTTGCAGAAAATACTCTGTCATGGGCTTCCTTATTGCGCTAAGAAAAGTCCTGGCACTGAGATTTTCTCTCAGCAGCTGGCAGGAGTAGATATGACCTGGTTGGAGTTTGCATTTTCTTGTCAAAAGAGCGTGAAATATTGGAACTAAGTCGATTTTCTAGGAAGCTATATAGGAGCAATGTATATTTTATTTGTGAAAGAGCAATGGCGGCCTTTAATCTTTCGAGTAGATTATTCTTGTGGATTGTTGCGTGCTTGCGCTAAGATGCCATGTCTTGAGGTTCTAGCATTTGTTCTCGTCAATATCAGAGAAAGGAGTAGTGATAGGACTTTTGACTCGTCTTAAGCTTATGCAGTTAAGTTCTCAAACAGTCTCTTGTCAGATTTTATAACTGCTCCATATTGCTGCGTTTAAACCCGAATCTTAAAGTAGTACTTGAGATGCTTCTTTTTCTTGCAGGCATGTACTCTGTTAACTTTAGTGACTGTTTCTCTTACAGATTTCTGTGAGCCTTGTCCAAGTAATGGAGTATGTTATGGAGGCAAGTTGGAATGTGTACATGGTTACAGAAGGCAAGGAAAGTCATGTCTAGAAGATGGAGACATAAATGAAATGGCTAAGAAACTCGTGCGTGAGTACCGCTTCTTTTGGGGCTTACTCTTTCATCCAAGGGTTGAAGAGTAGAGTTTTCGACTGATATTCTGATATGTGATTATCATATACTGATATGCAGTGGCAAAGCCACAACCATCAATAAGGGGTTAATTGACCCCCTTTATCTTTTAAAAAACTTCATTTTAGTACCTTTGGATGCGGAAATTATGATTTTTTTGTTACTAAAAATAACAATTTTATCAATTTTGACCCCCTTTATTTTAGAAAAGAATTGCACCATATTATTATTGTGACCCTCTCTTGAGCCAAATTCAGATAAAACCAGTAATTTTCTTCTCCTAAAACATTTTTGACCCCCTTTCATAAAGATCCTGCTTTCGCCACTGATCATATAATGTCTTTTCAGGAAAAATTGGTAGAAGTACATGTATGTAAAGCGTATGCTCAGTATCTGTGTGAAGGGTTTGGCATGGTCTGGGTATGTAAATTGCCAAAGCATCTGAACTTTGTGTAGTACATTCATAAGTTTCCTGATAGATCTTTGTCTGGATATGCTGGTGGGTATGAAATTGTCAATGATAACTTGTATTCAGGCTCGAGAGGATGAACTGTGGAAAAAATTTGATGATTTGAAGCCAACAGAAAATTATGGGTCAGATGAAGGTATACGTGTACTTGTTAAGCAAAGAGCAATGGAGAGTGTTGGCAAATTATTGGAGACAAGGGAAAATATCAATGGGTATGCTATTGTAATTCTTTAGTTATATTGCGAAATTGTGAATTCTTTTGGCTCTCTTGTTATTCTGTTGTGAATTCCGCCTTACATATTATCTCCTTCCAATACAGGATTAAAGAGCTAAAGTGTCCAGACTTTCTAGTGGAACGCTATAAGTCACAAACCTGTCAAATCCGGCTATGGATTGTTAAGCATGCTTTTGTTTCAGTGCAAATTTGTGTTTTGGTATTTCCCAGCAACCAGAGCCTTTTAAAATTATGTTTTGGAATCAACAAGTCAAAGTCTGTTGACAACTTTGAGATTTACAGATCTTGGGATGCTCATTGATACTGCTAAAGCTCTGGCGGAGGCACAAATTATCAGTCAGAGGTGAAGAACTTTATGGAAAGGTGTACACTGCCATCTTTTTTTCCCTACATCCAAAATTGGACGTCCATGGCCTTTGATCTCTCTTTAATGATATTGGAATAACCATTCCTTCATCTCATGATTTCTTGATCTGGACCTGACTTGCAACTAAATGAAATTCTTTTTCATGTTTCATGAACAAAATTTTTTAATTTCTTTATGTTGTGAAGAGTGAAGGCAAGCAAATTATATACATGAAATAGTAAATGCAGAAAGGGGAAGATTATAGCAAAGGGGAGGGCTATTAACACCTCCACTTCCTCTTAATACAACCCCAAAAAATTAATTACAAAAATATCATTGTATAAAAAGACATTGATACCCTTACCAATTATAAATACACCCCTCAATTTTTTTTCTCTCCCTCTCTTGCGCTCAGTCCCTTCTCCAGCCCTTTTTCTTCCCTTCCCCAGCCCTTCTTCTTCCTTTCCCAGCCTTTCTTTTTTTTACCTTTCTTTCTTCTTCCCTTCCCCAGCCCTTCGGGCCTCTTTCACAGGATCCTTTTTTGCTCACTCTCAGGTCTAGCCACTTTCTTCTTAGATGTGATTTTCTATGTGATTTGGAATAATTGGAAAATCAAAGTTCAGCTCGTCAGATTGGTTATGCCGATGCAACGGAATTCCTTTCTTCTTCGACGGGGATAATTGATTCTTTTCTCCTGTATTCCTATTACCTCCCCCACTTGTTGAGACCGATTCTCAAGGCCAATCGAACATCACTGTAATGTTCGGGACTAGTTGACCGAACACCACAGTGATGTTCGGCCAGTACCTGTGATGTTCGGTTGTGATTTTCGGTTGGTACTGGCCGAACATCACTGTGGTGTTGGATGGTGAGAAAGGGATCTTGAGAATGGGTGGGTGTATTAAGAAAGAGGGAAGATAATGGGTGGGTTTTAAAAAGGGTAAAATAGGAAATGTAAGGGGGTGTATTTACTATTTAGGTGGGTTAGAAATTTAGACGGTGTGTGTATTAAGAAATTGGGTGTATTTAGAGGAAAAGGGGGTGTTAATAGCCCTCCCCTATAGCAAATTTATTCAGTTCATGCACTAAAGATTCCGTTAACAATCCAAAGCCACAGTGTCAATCACTGTTCTAGGAGGATTGGGAAGACATAATCAAGGTACACTTGGAGAGTTATCACCACTTTCACCAACCTTTGAAGTTCAGTGAACCCCCTTTCAGACCAGAATACGGAAGCCGGTTGAGATTCCCAACTAGGTTGCTTTCTGGTGAGATGGAGTCATGGAACTACATGCCATGTAAAGGGAAACAAATCTTAGTTAAAGTTTCGAACTAAGAGAAATAATGGTTCATCTAGTCAACAAATTGCCAAACGTAATATGCTTGCCAGTGACCATAATATTGCATATCTTTCGCATGATAATTATCCATTAGAAGTATGTACAAGAGTATGTATGGTGCTAACTGTTAAGAGTAACCTGATAATATGCAGATAATCATTGCATCATTGTCAATTATCAAGCTTGACATTGACTATGGCATTCATGATGAAACTCCCAAGATGTAAAAAGCATGCAATCTTTGAACTGACAGGATGTTGATTTGTTCTTCATTGTGTAAAAACTAAAACTGTAAAATATGGATCCTTGTAACTGTTAACTAGCTCTCCAAAACAGAAATTTTATTCAAGATGTCGGATGCTAAAATATTGAGAGAAGGTTGGTATGCCCCTTTTTTGTGTTACTATCAGAACAAAATATTGTAGAACTTTTAATGCAAAAGCTGCAGATTGCTAATGGCCATTTGATCTGCACTATGCCATTTGTTTGTATGGACTTTCTTGTTGTATTAATCTCATGATAAGACATTGTCGCCATGATTATTCTTTTTGATTGATGAAACAAATTGTATAAAAAATCGGGTGGGTTGTGGGGGGGGGGGTTGGAGGGTGAACCCATCATTGTTGCCATCAAGTATAAATATTCTACATTAACTGATAATTAAAGGTGCACATGCTCAATAACCACAAAATAGAGATCCTAAATCAAGCCAGAGGCTGAACTTTTCCAAAAACCAAATTTAAGGTGCTGATGTTTATGCCAAGATGGTGATGGGAGGTTGATTTATTTTTTATGTGTCTGATTATGGTGGAATAGGAAACGGAGACAGTAACATGGTTATGATAACGATTATGGTTATGGTAAGGTAATTGCAAGACATATATTAAGGTTCAGTTAGTAGATTTTGTTTCCTGCATATGCCTCAAAAAAATTTCATTATAAAGAAACAAATAGGAAAGAATGTAGTTTTTTATGCTACATGATGCAAATCAGCCATTTACTTATCTGAACATCCTCTCTCTACTTGGTATCTGTATTGACCTGTGAGTTGTATTGTGATATAATGTAACCCTTGATAGTTGTATTACTGGCCATTTATACCCATTTCTTTGACCTTATTATTGTTTTCCCTGTACACTTTCCGTTGGTTGAAATCTCTAAATTACCTATTTAAAGCTTAAAATTTGATTTTTAATTTGATTCCTGAATCTTCTTTATTCTCAATTATTTGAAGTTGAAGTGCAACTAGTTATTCCTATCAAAGCTGATTAAGCTAGATTTGAGATAGCTTCTTCTGATTAAACTCAATTGCTACTGAAGTTATAGTATGGCTGTGTAAACCACAATATATGTTTCCCGGTTCATTTTTGCCAAAAGTACTTGTGTCGACACGACATGAGAGTGGGTATGGGTCTGACTGTTTTACATTAAATTACTGTGAAATCTTAAGTTTTGGCGGATTGAAACCTGGATCCGAACTTGTACCGGATCCTCGTAGCTGAGTCATGTAACATAGACAAAATTAGATTCAATTATTGAACATCAATAATTAATTAATTATGATCCATAATTTGCGAGTTTGAGTTGCGGAGGAACTTATGATAATTATAAATAAATGTCAAGTACTCATCATTGGCCAATTTAGCGTACAGGTCTGATCTTCTGCACACTATCTACCGAGGAAGATTTATAATCTTAAAGCAATCAAAAAGCGCATGTCACATGTAAGGTGAGGGGTTGACCCCCTTTATTTTTGAAAAGAACTACTAGTATGTAAAATTTAACATAATAGAGTATTTTTGTAGTTTTAGATTCTTTGGCCCCCTTTTGATCCTCTTTCTTTGCAAAATATTTGCACTGTTTGGGAATCTTGTCCCCCATTACAGTTATTCCGGGAGAGCAAATCACTGGTGCTACATTTTTGCTTAAATAAATGTTAATGATTTAGTTCACATTGTTTCGAAAAGAGTATCACTTTTAATTCAAACTTTTCATACAAGATAGTATAAATTGTGCCCCCCTTTCAAATATATATATATATATATATATATTATTATTATTATTATTATTTTTTTTGGCTTTGCCATGATTTGAGAGTGGGTCAACTGGAATCTACTCTGGCACTGGACTAGCATTTTCTGCCTTCTCTTCCACATCTGGTGGATTATTGTTTGCGGTGGACATTTACCTGTGAATATTATCATTGTGTTGTAATATAAGACGTACAGACTCTGAAAGAAAAGGTTAAAGGCACTTAGTGATGCAGTTGCATAATAATTGTTCAACAACCAAATTATAATTCTTGGATTTCAATTCATTGTTTTCCACATATCCTCACTGTTAATCAGATTTTCTGAACATATTCCTGTTATAATTTTTACTGCTGGTGCAAAAACGATAGATATGCGACATACTTGAAGAAAATGCATTACATTCAAGAAGTGTAAACGGTGAAGTGGAACCTTGGGTAGTTGCCTCGTCGTTGAGAGATCATCTTCTTTCGCCCAGAGAAAGAAGGAGCCCATTGTTGTGGAAAAAGGTATTTGTTTCATAAAATCACTTAGTGCCTTCAATTTAAGAATGTAGATGGCAGCCAGTTTCTTCATATCTCATGCAAATTTTGTCTAAGCATTTTTAAGAGGAATACTCTCAACCTGCGCTTGTTTGCATATTACTTTTTTGTTACTTGACTTCCTAGTATCTTCTAGGTTACATACAAGTTTGGCAATAGCTATTGAGTCGAACCCCATAAATTGCTTGGTTTCTAGTTCTTTATTCCTGCTTCAGTTTGGATCAGGTTCAGGTAACGTCCAAGTTTATCGGCTCAGCAAGATCTGGTTCAGACTTACTGGTTTGTCTGAGCTGTCTCAGAGGGGAACTGTTATGCACTAGGCCAACAGAGAAAAACAAATAACCCATGCCAGATTAAACAGGGAAATATCTAGGGTGGATTCAGATGGATAAAATTCCAAGAGTAAAATCCTCAAAAATCTGGAACTTCCTTGTCCTTGTTATGAGACTTAGGTTGAGCATTATGACGGCCAGGTTTAGCGGTCTTACAGATATAATCTGAGAGCAATCTTCTTCAACCTTGAATTACACTTGGGTCTGCCATACTGGGGTTCTATTTTTGGTCTACTCTTGAGTAATCTGATCTCTCCTCTGCCCCATTTACCATTTTATAGGTTTCCATCCATCTTTATCCCTAAGCTGTCATCATTAGTGCGTAAAGGCAGACATCTCCAAGGGCAAGCCATGCACGCCACCACCCAACACCCCTTCATTTATTCATCTTGTAATTCCTTTTCAAATGGGAGCATAAATCCTTTCCATGAAGGACAGTCCTCTATGGAAGAGAGAAAATGCTATCTGCTTTTGGCTATGGCTGTCTGAAAAGACTAACAACTTGGTGGACATTTAGTACACTTGTAATTCAGGGATCGAGGTGGAATTAAATGGAGTATTGTGTTAGTAGACATGAAGCAACCTTTTAGATTGTGAGGAAATTATTTCAGGACTTAATGACATTTTCTGATGTTCTTGCTTGGTCTGTTTGGCTTTGTCCAACTTGCTTTGGTCGATTGACTTGCATAGAAGAGAATAAAGGTTTGGTGCAGCAGCACTTTAAGCCATCTTATTGAGTTTGAAATGCCCTTTTCTTTTTCCTTTTTCTTTTTCTTACATGATATGCATTGAGTTTTCAATTTTCTCGTTTGTGATAGGTGCATGATTTAATTTTTTGCATGAAAGGTAGTAAATATCTGTATTTTCTTCTTTTTATGTATACATATGTAGGTTGAGGAGCTGGTTCAAGAAGATTCTCGTTTAAATCGTTACCCAAAAATGGTGAAGGGTGAATCTAAAGTTGTGTGGGAATGGCAAGGTAAGAAAGATGGAAGTATAGTTTAGTTGTGATTTGAAGCAGTGCATTTCTACCAGGCTATTGGTTTAATTGTTCTGATCCTTGTCAACAGCTTCATATTCAATCCCCCACACCCCCTTTTCTGTTTTGGTATGTGTATCTACTGGAAGATTATTTTACAATGCTTGATATGGGCCTTAGAGTTCTCATTCTTTTGTTAGCATGCTGATTGCACGAAACTAGTTCTATCCAGGATATAAAGAAGTGGCATATATTTTACTCCCTCTGTCCTAAATAAGTTTCCATTTTTGTGTTTTCAAGGAAATTAAGGAAGTTTACTTTTAAGCAATTCTAGTAGCACATATACATTAATACCCTTAGTTTCCACCTTATAGGCAAATGTTAATTTTTTAGTAACTATAGAAAATGGACACCCATTTTGGGACAAGTATTTTTCAAAAGAGACCCTCATTTGGGGATGGAGGGAGTAGTATATTTTCATTGAAACCACTCTCCTTATTATACCTTGTACACATCATTAAAACTTACTAATTTTCCTGAAACCATGGCACACCGTGTCAACATCTTAAGGTGATGAAAAGTGGGAAGAGTTATTGGGTCCTATATTATTTGTCAACAAGGTTAAGATATGGACAATGACTTTGAGTTTGTATGTTCACTTTGGAATGATAATTAAAGCATATTTCCAGTAGAGTTGTTATCGCGAACTAGAAACTAAAAAATGAGGAAGTATATGATTGTAGTTCTTTTGCTGTGAGGTAAATATGGCATATTGCTGAAGAAATAGGGCAATGTAACAAACTTTATTCAGACAATGACTTTGAGTTTGTATGTTCACTTTGGAATGATAATTAAAGCATATTTCCAGTAGAGTTGTTATAGCGAACTAGAAACTAAAAATGAGGAAGTATATGATTGTAGTTCTTTTGCTGTGAGGTAAATATGGCATATTGCTGAAGAAATAGGGCAATGTAACAAACTTTATTCAGACAAGTAACACACTTCAGGAATTAACATTCCTTTGTTTGTGATATTTTCATGGTTAAATGATCCCCCTGCTCCCCCCACGCACCCACACACACAAAACGACCACTCTCTTCTAAACCTAGTTCTGGTGTTACATGCACCAATATATATATAATCGTTGATTATGTTTGGGGATCATGTTGTGAATGATGGTAGATTGATCTCATTAATTGCCCTTACGGAAAGAAGCTTAAAAACAAGCTGCCACCACCTGTTTTCCAAAATTCACATCCACGTGTATATTTTCCTCTTCCTTTTACAGAACCATTCCGCATCGATTTCTATTTCAAAGACAATTCAGTTCCGTACAAATATATATTCGGCCTGTGGAATCATCTGTGAAATCATTCCTCTATTAACTTAAAAATCAATCCGATCTGAGATTCAGAATAAACTACAAAGTGCTCAATTTGTTATCTACTTATGTGAGGACTCAACTTTTTATCTACTTGTTTGAGGACCTTAGTCACCTTCGATAAGAATGGGATTGCAACAATTGACTGATTAACTTAATTAAAACAAATTAACATGTAGAAGAAGGAAATCAAAGACTTGCAAGAGCGCTTCTCAGTTATCAATTGATCGTGTAATACTTTGAGTTAAATGATCCTGGAATGTAAACATTAGCATTCTTCTGACTCTTCGTACGGTATGTTTCCCTTTTACTGCTTTCATCTGTAAGTTCTCTTTCTAATTCATGACTCTTCGTACTGTACTTATCAAAATAATAATAATAATAATTTAGATAAATTAGTCATCTAAGCTATTTGTCTTCAGCAACTTGAATATTGAGTGGGTGCAAATATGAGGCCAGTAAATCTGGTGCCTTCAGCATTATCAATATCCGTACACAAGAACAGCTACATTCTGTAGTATTTCACTAACTATTCATGTGTTAACAAGAAATCTCATGAACCATGTTGCAATACCTTGGGGGTGAGTGAATTAGGGTATGGCACTTGTGCACAAGCCAATTAAATTTGTTGATATTAAAGAATCAACCATGATAACTATTAAGAAAAAGCCCCCCTAAAAATAATACCCCCTTAGACTATCAACTCGAGTGAGTTAGTCTACTCGACTCAGTTGGGGGAACAGGAGCAACGAAGAATGCAAAAGGATGTTGCCTTCAATCTAATTGTCATCAGGAAAACCCTGAAATTCCTACAAACCCAAACATAAGAGTACAAATGCAGACAACAGTTTTCTCTCTCACGCTCGCTCTATTTTGCTGTCGTCGGCACGATTGGAGAGGACTATCACCTGCTGGCTGCTGCCACATCCAAGATCCATCCCAATACATTCAAGATCTATCATAATCCGTCAAGAAACGCTGCACAGATCGTCTTAGGGAGAGTCGTCGCTGCCGTCACAAGAAGCCCTTTATTGAACCATAGCCTGTTGTGAAGGGTGTGATTACAATAGAGGTGGATGATGGTTTATTCAAGGTCATCATCACTTGATTTGGACTCAAGTTGCTGGTTGGACTTTGGAGGGAGAGATTTACTTATAAGCTGTCGAAAGAGGTGCATTCTTAGTATGTATGTAAAAATTCAAGCACCATGGAATTATGGAATTGTTCGGGCGTTTTCTATTTTCTATTTTCGGAGCAAATAAACAATATTTCAGCAAAAAGTAGGATGAATGACTAAATTCTGAAGGTTGGAATGAACAATTATCTTTTCCTGGCTTTAGAAAGTAAAAGAAAGAAGAAAAAAGTCGTTATGTAATTACTTATGTTGGTACTCAGTGTGCTCAAAATGATTGTGCCTTTGTATCCTTCCAGCCAATTGATGAAAGTTTATTGAGCAGCATCCATTTCTCCTGTTTTTCTTTCTTCCTACTCTACCAACCCTCTTCTTTGTAAGATCTTGCTTAGCCAGCTTGCTGACTATATCAGAGAAACACTGATAGAAAATACCCAACTATCCTATTGAAAATCTGTTTCTTTTCTCGATCAAGAGGTAATTACACTTTAAGCTTGTTTTATCTATCCCTATAAACCTATTCACCTGTTCTGATACTTCCTTAAATAAGCTAGTCTTGTTTTTTTATTCCTTATTTAATTTCTTTGTATTTGATGTCATCAATTGCTTCAGTCAATTCGTGTTAAGAAAAATATTGTGCCTACTTGAACGTCTATTAAATGTCACAGTTGGTGATAAATTTTTTTTTATTATTGTTATTATTATTATTATTATTATTATTATTTCATTTGGCTCATGATTTTGAATTGTTCAATGTGTTGGGTTGTTTCATTATGAGTCCAACAACATCCTTAGTGCTTTATTTTTTTTCCCCATATTCGAATCTCGTTGTGTGATTGAACTAAAGGCACCTTGATTAATTATTTTTGTACAAGTAGCGCTCAAATTGCTTGACCTTCTTGGATGTTTATGATAATGATAAGAAGGAAAAGAAATTGAGTTTGCAGAAGTTCTTGGATGGATGAATTTGTGATTTGGTAGTTTATGATGCTGAGATGTTTATGATAATGGAAAGGGCATCTTTGTCTAGGAAATATATTACATGGAGTCATCTGCTGTGCACATGCTTTTCCAGTTAAGTAAGGTAACAGCCTTTTAACAGAAGGGTTGATTTTCCCGGGTATGACCTGACCAAGGGGTTGACCCGCCCAGGTCAATAATTTAGGGTATCGAGTTGAAATTGAGTCAAAGTTCAAGGGTTTTTTTTTTTTTTCAATTTTACCCTAACTATTATTTTAAAATTTAGGACTGGCTAATGGAGATGTTGGTAGAGTAGGGTCCCCAGGAATGCAGTCTAACCGTTACTTCTATCTTGATTCAGTTCATCCTGAGGCTGACTCATAGGCCTGGATGATTTGCAGAGATTAGAATATGGCTATATAATGTAGTAGAGATGGCTTTAGTATAATGATTTGATTTTAAGATGATTACAAAAAGGAGCATGTTGTATGTTCATGTAGTTGTGGCTTTGCCGATGTGTGCTTCTTTTCTCCACCTGACATGAAATCTCCTCGCACTCTTTCAGTTGAAGGTTCTTTGAGCTCTTTGAAGAGGAAAAAAGGCGAACAGAGGTCGAGTGAAAGCACGAGTGTACTATCTAATCACCATAGCTGGAAAGCGAAGGCTGATGAGCCTTTGAGCGGTTAAATTATGTACGACGATCACATATCCTGTTGTAGATCTTCTTCTCCAATATTCTCGAGGGCAGAAATTGTCAGTGACAGGCAATATTGTCGTTTAAGTTTTTAGATTGTTGAGGGCCAAGAGGAGCCCATACTGACAGTTGATTCTCACAAGGGTTTGTTAGAAGGTGTTATTGGGAAGTTTGAAAGTAGTTAGTTGATTGTGAATTTCTTTTGTTTTTCCTGATCTCAAAACTTGGTGTGGCTATTATCTATTTTTCATGTGGTGCCCTTAAGAGAAGGCTGGCTATTGGAATGCATCCAACAGCTTTCCGTTGAACCTTTTCTATTTGTATTGGACATTTAATTTAATGGCTTGATTGATATTCCAGAAAGAATTGATAACTTTCCCAAAATGTATTTATGGAAATGGGTGTGATTATTTTGGTAGTCAGTGGCTAGGTCCCTTAGACTTTAAATTTGTCCTTGTCAGGACAGGAAGGGCCTCCTTTATTTATTTTGGGGTGTCATAAATTTTGTGTGGCAGAGGCTGGCTGGCTGCGAAGCGAATGGGTAAATCTTAACAAGATCTACCCCTCCCTCCTCCTCAGTCCTCCCTCTTCATTACCAAAGCGTTTTTGGGGTGTCATAAATTTTATTATATTAATACTAGTACAAAAAACTAATGCATCGTATAAGTATATTTATTGATCACAAGAACTAATTCAATTACTTGTTTACCAACTTTTCTAGTATAGATTGGAAGTTCGAGTAGAGTTGATGATGGATTTGTAAAGGAAAAAGATTACCTCTTATTGTCCACTATAAGAAGAAGTGCCCAAGTGCAATGCAAAGAAATTATAACTATTTCATCAATAAGTATTTATTACCCAAGCTCGCTCAATATATATCATTTAGGACTGTAAATTGTTCAATTTGGTTTGATTTGGCCAAAAATATGACCCGAACTGCAACTTATCAGTTTGCAAAATTTAAAACTGAATCAAACCATCTAAAATTTGAAACCGAACCTAGTCGAACCGCCATCGATCAGTTTGCGAAATTTGAAACTGAATCAAACCATCTAAAGTTTAGAACTGAACCTTGCCTAACCACAAGGGTTCGGGTCAGTTTGGTTAGAAGCTACGATTTTGTTTACTCTAACAAATTCTTGAATGAAAGGTTGCAAAATTTATTATACTTTAGAGTACCTTAATACATTAAACCAAATAAATCAAAATAAAATTCAAACAAACAAAAATAAAAATTAGAATGCTTAATTGCGGGTAGTGTCTTTTTATTGATCCTACGATTGAAATAAAAATATATTATTAATAAATGGTGAGATAATACATATAGTTTGGCCATTCAATGATTTAAACCGAAATTTATGAGGCAAAATCACAAATTGAACTGAAGTATATAATTTGAAAAAAATCTAAGCCGAATCAAACCACCCACTTCAAATTGGTTGGGTTTGAATTGATACTCTAAATTAAAACTCAAGGTACCATCTTATGATTATGTTTGTATGTTCCCTCCAAATAGAGATAGTATATTGTTTAGGGTTGCAAACAAGTAAAATAAATTTGTACAATACATTCAAACTGTATCTATTCCACATCATCATTAGCAAATAAAACAACAACAAAGGAGAGAGTGAGAGAGTGACGGGCGTCCAAACGTGGTCTACCTGAAGACCACCGTCGTCGTCTTCGTCAAAATTAAATATTTTATTATCTCCGTCTTAAAATAATTATTATTTTAGTAAAAAAAATTTATTCTAAAATAATTGTCATTATATGATTTCAAAAAATATTTGTCCATATTTTATCAAATTTATCCTTATTTATTACTCACATTAAAAAGGATTGATAGAAAAAAAAAAAATACTCCTATAACTTACATATAATAATTAAACTTAAATAAAGGTACACTAGTTATTTTAAAACACTTTTTAATCTTGAGTTTAAATTGGTAAAAGGACAATTATTTTGGTATTAATAGTAAAGTACATCCCACAAAAAGGGGAAGAAAAAAAATTCCATCCTAAATCACACTCCTACTAAGCTACTCCCTCTTCACAGTTCACACACACACTCTGTGAAAAGGGAAAAAGGTGGGGGGAAAGAAATGATTCAGATCGGCTGTTCTCAGTACTGAAAGAAGATCAGAGCTTCTGTTTTTCATTTGGTAATTATGAATAATTGCTCTACTCTTCTTACATCTTTTGATCTCTTTCCCCTTCTCTTTCTTCCTTATCATTATTGTTTTTGCTCCATTTATTACATTCCATTTCTGTCGATTTCTCCATGACTTTATGTTCTCCCTAATTTGCATAAGTTTAATTCATGTAAGCTTAACTCTTTAAGTTTAATGTGTTCAATTTGCTTGCTTAATTTCTCGGTTTAAGCAATGAATTTCCTTGCCGGCTGTGTCTCTGTGTGCTTTTGTGTGTGCGTGTTTTTTTTTTTTTTAAAAAAAATTCAGAACAGATGTATCAATGCAGTGGTTTAATGTAACTTTGATTGTTTGCGTGATTTGGTGCAATATATAATCTCTCTATAGATGCCAATTCTGTCCTTTTAGTTTTTATTTATTTACCAGAATTGTGGTGTAATTGATGCTGGATTTTGCAAAATCTTGTGATTCCAACTGTGTGAGCTTGTTCTTTTTGTTGTTTATGGCTGCAAACAAAGATCTACGTAAGCAATTTCGTCATTTAGAAAATTTATGTGTTATGCCAATCCATTTAGTTATGCTCATTTACGGGTATTCTTATGCTCTTTTAAAGTTTATTATTATTATTATTATTATAATTATTATTTGACTTTCCTAATATTTTGCCGCTATATACCTTGATTGGTTTATTGAATATGTGAATTTACAAGCTCTATGGCCTCTACCTTTACAAGGCTTCCACCTTCTTGTGAATGGATGGGTCATATTTACTAAAATGGGGACAGGCGTAGCGTATGGGTTTTGCCGTTGCTGGGTCTAGAATGGTTTAACATTTGTATCATTACCCCATGAGCATGGATGTTGTTTTTGAGTTACCCTTACGCCTGTGATGCTTACTAGTTTGTGATGCCAGATAAGCAATGAATTACAAGCTTAAGCTATTAGAGGGAAGTACCGATAATTTATATCATGTTCTGACTTCTGCACGAGGAGAAGTTAAAAACTCAAGGTAGACGGGACTGCAGACCTTGTCAATCTAAAGCTCTAAAATTGGGATCTTAAACTGCTTGCCTCTCTTGAATCTAGCTTAGTTAGAAACATATTAACGGATGGAAAACCGCATGTTTCTTCATTTATTTATAGTTTTAAAATGGAGCTGGGATACAGTTCATGATTCATGAAAGTGGTTTTTATGATTTTATTGTTTTATAGACTTACTCTTTTGTCTTTGATAATTCCAAGATTTTTAGAGAAGATCGTTTCCATCATTATTTGCTTCACTGTCAAATTTTATCCCCATCATTTTCTCCATGTTGTAGTTATTGTTCTAACTTTCCTATTTACTACAGTGTGCTTCGTGGTGTGCCAAGTTTCCCAAGCATAACAATGGGATCTAAGCATAACCCATCGGCCAATAAAGGAAGAAGATCAGTGTCTATATTCATTGTATTTGGTCTGTGCTGTTTCTTTTACTTACTAGGAACGTGGCAAAAGAGTGGTTTTGGAAAGGGAGATAGTATAGCATTGGCGGTAACCAAGAACACAGATTGCGTTGATGACTTTTCCACACTCGATTTTGAACCTCATCACAATTATGTTTCAAAATCTGAATCATCTGAGCCAACATCCAAAGTGTTTAAGCCATGTGATGTCCGATACACTGATTACACTCCTTGCCATGAACAGCAGCGAGCTATGACATTCCCAAGGGAAAAGATGATATACAGAGAAAGACATTGTCCACCACAAGAGGAGAAGCTGCAGTGTCTTATTCCAGCGCCAAAAGGATATTCAACCCAATTTCCCTGGCCAAAAGGCCGTGACTATGTCCACTACAATAACGTGCCATTTAAATTCTTGACAGCTGAGAAGGCCAATCAGAACTGGGTAGAGTATCAAGGCAATGTGTTCAAATTCCCAGGTGGCGGAACAATGTTCCCCCAAGGTGCAGATGCATATATTGATGAACTTGCATCAGTGATTCCAATTGCTGATGGTTCTGTCAGAACCGCGCTGGACACGGGTTGTGGAGTACGTTTTTCCTTTCATTTCCTCTGGAAATATACTTATCAAGCATTGAATTCAATAGCACAACGTTAATCAGATAGCATCTACTCTCCACAAATCATAAAAGTTAATCCTATTTCTTATTATATGTAATATCCCTTGTCTTTCATGTTCTCTAAACTGTTCTCACACTTTAGTGCTAATATATCTTAGCTCTTTTTGATGTAACATAAATAGAGCATATTTTGTTTGCTTTTGTGTAATGCATGCTTTGAAGGTCTTCTCCATGCTTATAACCACCTATGTCACCTAGAGTCTGCAAAACGCATCAATTACCCTAGTTGGATGCTCAGACGTTTGGACAAGGCTATGGGTTATGGTTCAGACGCTTCTCACTAGATCTTCTAATAGTGAATCTAATAGCTTAATCTTGTCACAAAATTGATTCAAAACAAGGAATGTGCACATTTCGAACACGTAATGCCTCATAGAATGCCTTATGGTTTCAAGGTAATTATAAAGATACATATAAAAAAGAATATATTGATTCGAAGCAAGTAGTGTGCACATTTTGAACACTTAATGCGCCTTTTGATCTTATGGTACATAATTAACATATTATATGCTTAATTTTTGTGCCCTTGTGTATTTGGATCCAGGTAACAGATGGCAAGTGAATATTGTAACATAATATTTAAGGTCACTCACCGGGGCATATCGATCTATTCACTATGAATGCCAGGATCAATATCTATTTAGTATACCATATATGTTGCCATATCTTTGCATCTCATGTCTAATTTTTTCAGGATTTATTCATTTAAAAGTAGTTTGTTTGATCTTTCACCATTTGGATTGATTAATTACACTTTCCGTCAGTTCCCTAGTCTTTTTATCACCGGTTAGTGCCTTCTATAACCAATCATGGTTGCTGTACTGATTACACCCATATTGACATAGGTTGCAAGCTGGGGGCTTACTTGATGAAGAGAAATGTGTTGGCAATGTCATTCGCGCCAAGGGACAATCATGTAGCACAGGTGCAGTTTGCTTTGGAGCGAGGTGTGCCTGCTATTATTGGTGTTCTTGGATCAATAAAACTTCCATACCCGTCCAGAGCATTTGATATGGCTCAGTGCTCTAGATGCCTAATACCATGGACCTCAAATGGTAAGTAGTGTAAGTGGCAAACTTAACTATGCCAACTTCTTTTACATTCTTCTACATATTGTATTTGGTATTGTAAACTCAAATGTTGATTTACATAGGAAAGATGAGAAAGAGGTTAAATCATAATTAGAAATTTAAAAGTTGCTTTTAGCAAGAACTTGACATCTTTCATGTCTAACCCTCTAAGCAAGGTTTGGTACATAAACTGCAGTAACTTCCTATGGTTTCTTTATCTAGTTTATGAAAGTGAAAACATTTCTCACTTGAAACTGATTACTTTTCTATTTGCCAGTGTTGTGCTTTGGTTTCTAAAATATGAAGTTATAAAGCATGCATATTAACTTGAATTTCATGTCTAGTAACTTTTCGTATCTTAGATGTAACATGTCTATATACGAACACAACTTGTGGCCAAAAATGGAAACCCTTCAAGTCATAAAATACTACACAGAAAGTGAAAGGTAGTCATAACATAACAAATATTCTATGCTAATAGTTTTCCAAAATCTAGAAGCTTTGCTGGTCAGACTATCAATTGGTATTGATTAATGAGGTCTAATTTTAGTACTCGATGGAAGCTGCTTATAAATTTTGAATGATTGCAGATGGAATGTACTTGATGGAAGTTGATAGAGTTCTTAGGCCTGGGGGATATTGGATCTTGTCTGGGCCTCCAATTAATTGGAAGACCTACTATAAAACATGGCAACGGTCTAAGGAAGATCTCAAGGCAGAGCAAAGAAATATTGAAGAGCTTGCTGAATCTCTTTGCTGGGAGAAGAAGTATGAGAAAGGAGATATTGCTATCTGGAGAAAAAAGTAAATGACAAATCCTGCCAAAGAAATTCGGCCACTATTTGCGAATCTAGGAATGCTGATGATGTCTGGTGAGTCACTATGCTTCAAGATTTTATTAGAAACGAATAGTCTAGTTGCCAAGTCTCCCACACTGCGGAATCTTGAAACCTTTCCTTAAGGCAGCCTTTTTATTGTCATTAAGTCTATATATTTATATATATACATATGTGTGTGTGTGTGTGTGTGAATAAGCTTTCATTAAATGAAAGCACACACAAAAACATACAGCCAGAAAGAGAGGCAAACTCCTGTGTCATACTACAAGGACAGTGCCTAACACCTTCAATGCAGCAAAAGCATTCTAATGAGCGCGCAACTCATAGAGACTAATCAATTGGTTAAGTCATAGGAAAGTTCCAACTAGCAAACATAGAGCATCTAACCAGCTCCACATTCAAGTTGCTGAAACCAAAACCAGCCAAGGCGGTTTCAGGAAAGTTGCACCTCTGCGCCCCCAACACTTGATCATCCTAAGTACCTTTTCCTTATGTTTTAATTTTTTTGGTTACATTTTCCTTATTTTTTAAAGTTGGGAATGTATTCTCATAAAAAGTAATCAAACATCAAAAATGGATTTATGTTACATGCGTGATTCAACTACAAGTTCCAAATTCTTTGTGTTGGCGAGAGGAAGGAAAATAAATTAAAGAAGGGAGTCAATCTACACCAGAATGCCCCTATTTAGCTCGGAATCTTCCAACCCCTGTGAACCAATTTGGAATATTCCTACTTTCAAAATTTTTGAAGTCCTCGCCCGTTCTAGTCTAGATCTAGCCGAAAGATTTCGGTGCACGAACCCGATTCCAATGATGAAATGGGGCCCGGAGAATGAAGCTATCCATAATCTGATTTTATTTGAAGAATAATGATAGGTTGGGACTTCTGGCATATTTTACCAAGAGTCTGCCTTTTAAGTTGGGTCAAGGCATAGTTGAGT
Source organism: Platycodon grandiflorus (assembly GCA_016624345.1). NCBI lineage: Eukaryota > Viridiplantae > Streptophyta > Magnoliopsida > Asterales > Campanulaceae > Platycodon > Platycodon grandiflorus. The sequence continues at coordinate 10,566,797 of CM028364.1, forward strand.
TGAGAAGACTCTGCCTGCCCTTGGATTTGAAACTTAACCTCATTCACATTCCAAGCATCTACTGTTGCTCCAGGTAATAGTCTTCAGAAATAAACATTTATGTCACTGCATTAGGAATTTGTGTAGACTTCCTTAATACTGGGCAGTAATTACTATCTGATTAAGTTAGTGAAGGTTCAATGCGACATGGGTGGAAGTCAACATGATGTATACTTGTAGTTCATGCATTGGAAACTCCTTTGATAAAAGTCTCTCTCTCTCTCTCTCTCTCTCTCTCTCTCTCTCTCTCTCTCTCTCTCTCTCTCTCTCTCTCTCTCTCTCTCTCTCTCTCTCTCTTAACTTTGTACTTTTTGGTGAATTTCAGGTACAAGAAAATGGACACATGCATAACGCCCTTTCCTGAGGTTAGCAGTGCAAAAGAAGTAGCAGGAGGGGGATTGAAGAGGTTCCCTGCCAGGCTATTTGCAGTGCCTCCCAGGGTAGCTAAGGGACTCATTCCAGGGGTCTCAGTTGAATCTTACCAAGATGATAATAGTCTCTGGAAAAAGCGTGTAAATACCTACAAAAGGCTTGTTCGGTTACTTGGCACTTCAAGATATAGGAACATTATGGACATGAATGCTGGCCTTGGAAGTTTTGCGGCAACACTCCACTCATCTAAATCTTGGGTGATGAATGTTGTGCCTACCGTTGCTCCAAACACATTAGGTGTTGTCTATGAAAGAGGACTGATTGGCATATATCATGACTGGTGCGTTCTTAAATTCTTCTTTTATTTTGTAGGGTGACCCTATCGCCAAAGCTTATGCTGTGTCTAGTTGTACCACATTCCATGTCTACTTCTGTCAATTGTATTAACAATTGTGCATTTCTTAGTCAACAAATCTATCAAAAGAAAATGCTGAAATCAAACATCTGGGACCACGGCAAAGCATTTTGTCAATGCATGTAGGAAACATCATTGAAAGTAGTACAAGTCATATGTAAATCACTTCCATTAACTGTTTCTAGTATAAGAAACTTATAACTTATAATAGTGACCAAGTTACCAAACCTGTAATCCTAGTGATATTTGTATTTCCTATCTTCTTTCAGGTGTGAAGGCTTCTCGACCTACCCTAGGACGTATGATCTTATTCATGCTAATGGTGTATTCACCTTGTACGAAAACAAGTAAGCCTCTTGTTCTTCTCCTTAAATGCATTTATATTTAATTGGTTATGCTTCTTGTTGAACTGATAAATGGTTCCACAATAGAGAAATAAATCTAATGGAACTCCCGATTCAGTATAATGCTAAAATGCTATATTTTTTTCGTGGATTCTGAGGAATAGGAGGAAATATGAAAAGGCTCCATGACACATTTTATGGTCACTGTGGTTAATGGGATAAGAAAAAGAGTTGAAAAGGCAATAGAGAAAGTTTGGTTACATATGGTTCTCTTGCTGTCTTGTAAATACTTGACAAGGAAAGCCTAGTTTCCACTCTTGAGTTGGTTCTACTCCTGGCTTTGTACTTGATACTTCAAACATCTATATTAAATTATTTTATCTTCTATTAAATTGAAAAAGTAATCGATTATTTAATGATACGTTCGAGGACCCAAACCAAAGATAAGAACTGAACTTTAAGTTGCAAGAACTGGGTGTAGTGCCATTAAGCTTATATATATGGATTCCCGTGTGGCGATGGTTGGTGATGGTTGTCCAAAGCAATTAGATTATTGACCAGGGGCGTGGCACTTTATTTAGCAATGAGTTTCTTATATTTCTGTCATCACCAAAGAAATTTCTTCCACGTAGCTTTCTGTTTGTATAGTTTGTTGGAAGTACCGCAAAACTATCCATTCATGGGTTTGAGAAAGAGGTTAAAACGAAAATATTTTCTTTTAGTGCAAAAGTCTAAACTTGCTCCAATAGTGAGGTTTGATTATAAACATATTCAACTACACAGGTGTGGGCTGGAAGACATCCTTCTAGAGATGGATCGTATATTGCGGCCTGAAGGGACAGTAATCTTCAGGGATGAAGTCGACGTCTTGAACAAGGTGAAGATAATCGCCGGAGGTATGAGATGGGATCTGAAAATGACGGATCACGAAGATGGACCCTTTTACCCAGAGAAGATACTGGTTGCTGTCAAACAATATTGGGTTGGCAGCAAAGGGAACAGCACATCCAGTGAAGAGTAAATAAATCACGTCATTGTTGCGGTATATAAGTGATACCACTAATCATTACACGATGGAAAGCGAATTGCTACTACTGGTCAAAGGATATCAAGAATCCCATTCCTCAAAGGAAGGGATATGTACTTTAAAGTTTTGAACTTCAATTGTGTTCATGTAGAGAACTTTAGATTTAATCATAGCTTCTTTCATATGGTTTCAGCTGTTATTGCTAAAAAATGAGCTCTCCTTATAATATAAGGATGCTATAGTGGTGTTACTTCTTTGTTTTTTTTTTTTTGGTACTACTATACTGATGTTAATGTTCATTTATTTCGTTACTTTTTCGATGAAAATGAGTATTCAGTTTTGCAAAGCCAAATAGGTCTCTTGTTAATTCTAAGCTATTTATACTTGGCCCTCATTGTTATTTAATCTAGTTTTAGTTAAGGAAAAAACTTAGAAAATACCATCTTACGTGTATTTTTTGTAAGACGGATCTCCCTGATCCGACCTTACCCGACCCACCGTGTGTTGGTGGGATGAGCTCTTTTTGTAAGACGGATCTCCCTGACCCGACCTTACCCGACCCACCGTGTGTTGGTGGAATGAGCTCTTTACAAATTAGAATTTGTAAAACGGAGGCTCCGTCTTACGAATTAGGATTTGTAAAACGGTCTCACAGGACACTTACTCGTAGTGTCATTGTAGCACTTCTAAGAAGCACTCGCTCTCAAGCTTTCTCGCGTTTTGGGTTTTGAGATTCTAACCTTGGCTCCGAATATGTCTAAAATGAACTTTAGCTGATATGAAGTTTTGCCGGAGCCGCTAATGCTCAAGATTGGTTCAAGTCGATAAAATGAGCTTTAGCCGATATGGAGTTTTGCTTGAGCCGCTAATGCTCAAGATCAGTTCAAGTCGAATTCGAGCCAACAAGCTTTACTTACAACTGAATCCGTCGCACACCAATATCAGAATTTGAGAATTACCTTGAACCAATTTGTTGCAACGCTATTTCAAGTCATTCCAGATCAGTAGTGTTACTTAATACAGTACTAGTTATTTCACTTCTTTGTAGCAGCACTAAGCATATTCATTGGACTTTGCATCAGTCCAAGATCGCAGGCCCAAAAACTTCCGAATTCGCAGCCCAAAATTGTAAATTGTTTCAGCTACGAATCCAGCAGCACATATTCAATAATTAGACCCAACCCTTCACACAAAGATGGTAAGGATGTGTTTGAATTTGTGGTTAGTTTGCTTTTCGTGGTATCTCTCTTGCTTTTAATTTTCTCTCATTTCTCTCTCTCTCTCTCTCTCTCTCTCTCTCTCTCTCTCTCTCTATATATATATATATATATATATATTTATTTATTTATTTATTTATTTTAATAAGTACAAAGTCAAGAAATGGGGAAAAAACCACCAAAATCAGATCTGACAGAATGCCCATTTAACGAAAAAAATAAAAAAAATGGACAGAGGAACAGTCTTAGGGCGATAAAAATTGTACAGAAACAAGAAAAATGCAACAAAATAATATAATCATTCTCCACTATTATGACAAAGTAAAGAAACGTACGGTGTATTTTATCCTTTATTTTGTATCCTTCTCTCTAGGGGTGGCAATTCGTGCCATCGTGTCGTGTTCGTGCCACACTATCGTGTTTTCGTGTTATCTATCTTATTTGATCATAAATATAATAATAATGTTATTTTAACTAAATTCATAATTTCGTGCTTTCGTGTCGTGTTTCGTGTCGTGCCTTATCGTGTTTCTTGTCTCTGTAATTTGTGTTTATAATCGTGTCGTGCTGGTTCGTGCAATCGTGTCGTGCCTGCCATTGCCACCCCTACTTCTCTCAAGAATTTTATAACTTCCAAATGATTTTGTGTGTGTGTGTGTGTGTGTTAATAGAGTGTGGGAATAGATTAAACCTGAAGTACCAATTCACTGACCACGAACCTTCCAAAGGATATTGATCCCATGTGACTCGGCGCACGCATCTAAGTGTAAGGCACCCAATTGTGTGTATCGAGTAGAGACAACAACTTGCCATTTCTGGCTTTCAGCAATGGAAATTACTGCTCCCTCCGTTCCACCCAAATGGTTCACGTTTAAAAAGTTTAATTATTAAAGGATATGTTAGTGTTATTAGATTTTATCATAATTACAAAAATACTTAACTACAACCAAGATAATTACCACACAAGTGGAGGGTAAAGGTGAAACATTATGAAAATTATAAGCATAATTTTTTAAAAGTGAACTCTTTAAGTGAAACATCCTAAAATAATATAGGAGACTCTTTGCCTGAAACGGAGGGAGTATTATACTCCCTTCGTTCCAGACAAAGAGTCCACTTTCCTTTTTAAAAAGTTAATATGTGACTAAATCAAATCAAAATTTTACATACTTATGTTTTTAGAAATAAAATTTTATTAATTAAAAACTATTTTGAAAATACTATAGATTACAACTTTCATAACTTTGTAAAACTACTAAATTTATGTTAATTATCGGTCAAATTTTAACTAAATTAACAAAAAAAAATTAAAAATAGACTATTTACCTGAAACGGATGGAGTAGATCCTTGATATGTATGTTGTACATACTTGATTGAGTAAAGGGCTTTAAATCTCATTTTGGTGGTTTTATATTTTTTCTTTCTTTGGTCTTGTAATTTTTCTATCACTACATTACTTTTTCTTTAATCATTACAATAATAAACGTAAAAACGCACCCTTCGTGTCATCCATTCAACTCTTTTGTTTTCCTTAGGCGTAATATAGATAAAAAATTTTTTGATCAACCCATAAAAGTAGATGAATCAGGGCGCTTTGAAGCTTGATGAATACTACTATTTACCTAAAAATAAATTAATTAATAAAAAAAAACAAATCTTGTTTACTTACATGGTCTATTTTGTGGTTTGAAACTTTTTTTTTTTTAAAATTATGATTCTTACTTTATCACTACTTGAACCATCATTATTTTCTCTATCTCCCGTTACGTTGTAATTAAGAGCGTTTGGTCGGCGTTTTGGTCAAAACGCAGGATAAAACGCGGTTTATTTACAAAAAATGTGTTTCAATCTTGCGAAACGCGGCGTTTTCAAAACGCAAGCTGCGTTTTAAAGCGGAATTCCCACTTTTCCCAAACGCGGGTTTTAAAACGCTCCTAAGAAAAAAAGCTGCGTATTGAAGTGATATCCCAAACGTATTTATAAGGAAAGACCTCCGTTTTTAAAACACTACGTTTTTAAAACGTTGCGTTTAAAACGCCAAACAGTACTAAGTCATTACAAAATTATGAAAAAAAGAGAGGGAAAAGAGAATCCATCTATTTAAACCGGCCAAAACTGTTGGGCATTAGCAGAATATGACATCTGTTGGAACTTGTACGAAATCAGTCATCTATCATACATGAATAATTAAGATCAAAACAATGGAGAAAATATTTCATAATTTCCAAGTACTATGGGAGGGCATTACGACTAATAGCGGTACACTATATTGTTAAAGTGAATTAAAAATTGATGTCTATTTTATATTATTTTGGCACTATAGTACTACCTCCGTCCCATAATAATTGTCGCTTTAGTGAAGTTGTTTTGTTTTAAAATTATTGTCGTTATAAGATTTCAAGAAATATTTGTCCATAGTTTGTCAAAAATGCACTTATTTACTACTCTCATTAAATAAAGAGGGGTAAGAAGAAAGAAAAAATACTTTTACAACTTATTACAATAATTGAATTTAAATAAAGGTATATCATTCTTTTGAAAACTTTTTAAATCGTGTATAAATTGCTAAAATGATAATTATTTTAAGCGGGGATAGTATGATATTATCAATTAGATCTGTCAATACGGGTTGAATCCGTCGGCCCAACCCATCACGAAATTGGGTGGATTGGGTTGATAAATTTTGAACGACTAAGAAGCAAGACAAACGGGTTAAACCCGCGCGGGTTACAGGTTGAAGCGGGTTGGGTTGGCTAACCCGCCAAATTGCTTGACTATATAAATTTAGTTTTATTATTTGATTTTTAAAAAGTGTAGTTATATTCCCTTAATTTTTTTTGCTTTAATTTGTTAGATTCTTCTTGGCTTTTGTTTGATTTTTATTTAATTAATTAGAAATTAAAAATAGATGTTATATGTTTTTTTTTAACTTTAATTTATTAAATATTGAGTTTATTTAAAAAAATTAGGCGAATTGGCCCACCCCAACCCCGTAACCCATGACGGGTTGGATTTGATTGAGATGTTTCAGTTCATTTATTTGACGAGTCAGCTTAATCTAACCAGTCTAATGATGGGTTACGAATCAACCTAATTCACTGACCCATTTTAAAAGCTCTAAGTATCAATTATAGTACACCACGGAAACATGATACAGACGGATAGTTGGAAATGGTTGAACATTTTGTGAAAAACCATGGGCTTGCAATTCTGTGTGCATGTGATGTGGCCCATCACATTGAAGATAGACAATGAAACAGCAAAACAATCAACATGACAAAGCGGTCAATACGAGTACTGTAGTCAGTACATGTTTTCATCACATAATATCTATATACATATATATATATTATATATATATATTATATATTTGGGATTGGAAAAAGAATAGGTAACAACAAACATATATGGAATTACATGGAAAGAAAAATCTCTTCTCAAGTATTCACAATGTTTGGCCCTCTTTTAGCTATTTGGGGGGTCCTCTTCTAACGCACTTAAATTAAATTAAAAAAAAAAAACATATTCTGTTTAATACCAAAAATGAGAAATTACATAATTTAGGATGTAGTTAATAAGAAATTCAAAAATAATGGAATATATAAACTTTTATTAAAATATGTCATGAAATGATGATTTCTATATTGTATATATTTCTTTTTTTACACAAACAAACAGTGTATCAAAAATATATTTTTATTAATAAATAAATTAAAAAATTTTATTTTGGGGGAAGGGAAGGGATGATTACATGAACAGCGAATTCACATGCCTTGTGCCCATTCCCATAGATTGAGAAATCATATCAACCAAATGCTCTTTCTTTCTTTCCGACAAATTAAAATTTGGGTACAAAGTCGTGCCTTTTAGTACTTGAAAATGATTAAAATTGGATTTCCAAGCGTTGCTCTTTTAGATACTAAGAGAATTATGAAAAAAATTGACATAAAAAGCTAGGATCAATGCAATATATATATATATATATATATATATATTTGACATTTCATAATATAAAAAAAATAATATCTCCTTCATATATTTGTATTCAAGTATGATTATATTTAGTACATTCTCCTTATTAATTACGTCTCCTAGTTAATATTGTATTGTAACTCTTCTACTAATTTTTATTGTATTAGGTTAACTTATAGCCAAAGTATTATAACCCTATAAATATGTACTTCAATCAATAAAAAAGTTATTACCCGCTCCCGAAACAACATACACAAAACCATAAACAAACAATACCTCACGCAGCAGCTCGCACCTCTCCTATTATTATCCGCTCCTGAAACAACTTACACAAACCAATAAACAAACTCTGCCTCTCCGCAAATCTCAACACAGACATTGAACCTATATGTGTAACTCAAGCCCTCAAAGACAATAGGTGGCGACATGCCATGTATGAGGAATATAATGCCCTCCTCAAAAATGGCACTTGTGAACTGGTACCTCCCACAGGGGTCCCTAATATTGTTGGCTGCAAATAGATTTTTCAGATTAAACGATCTGCTAATGGCAAAGTTGACAGGTTCAAAGCTTGCTCGGTCGTCAAAGGATTCCATCAACGACCAGGAGTTGACTTCCATGAGATATTCAACCCTGTGGTTAAGCCCACCACGGTTCAACTCATCCTTTCCCTTGCGATTAGCCGAGGATGGAATCTTCGTCAGCTTGATGGCACCTATGCCTTCTTGCAAGGAACCCTCACCGAAGAAGTCTTTATAACTCAACCTCAGGGCTTCGTTGAACCTGATTACCCGTAACATGTGTGTCGACTACGAAAGGCTATCTATTGTTTCAAGCAGGCTCCCCGAACATGGTACAGTGAACTTCGCCAGTTCCTCCTCCCTGCTCGTTTCATGAACTCCATGGCTGATACCTCCTTATTCATCTTCAACTAGACCGGCATCACCCTTCTATTACTTGTCTATATTGATGACATCATCATCGGTAAAGATACGAAGGCAGTACAGGACTTTATCACAGTCCTCGCTGCTCGGTTCTTGCTCAAAGACCTCGGTGACCTTCATTACTTCCTTGGTGTGGAAGTGGTTCCTCGATCTACTGGGCTTCTCCTCTCCCAACAAGGTTACATAGCCAACCTCCTTGCTCGCACTAGTATGTCTGATGCTCGCCCAGTAGCGATACCCCTCGTGACCTCACCAGTTCTCACACCTCAGTCGGGCACGGTCCTGACTGACCCTACCGAGTTTCGAGCAGTGGTCGGGAGTCTTCAGTATTTATCTCTCACCCGTCCGGTCCTTGCCTATGTAGTCAACAAGTTCTCTCAGTTTATGCATAGGCCTACCTCAGATCAATGGCTCGCCACCAAGCGCCTGTTTCGCTATCTCAGTGGCACCATTGATCATAGCATTTTTCTTCATCGTCAGTCACCTCTCGACCTTCATGCATTCACCGATGCCGACTGGGCAGATAACAAAGATGATTTTAATTCCAAAAGTGCTTATATAGTACATCTTAGTCGAAACCTCGTCTTTTGGAACTCGAAAAGAAGTGTACGATTGCTCACTCCTCGGCGGGCGTCGTCATTGCGGCAACAACTAGAGGTCTGGCTGGGTCACCTCTCTTCTCGGTGAGCTCGGTGTCACCTCCTCTCGTCCACCAGTCATCTATTGTGATAATGTCGGCGCTACGAATCTCTACTCCAACCCGATTTTTCATTCTCGCATGAAACATGTTGCTTTCTACTATCATTTTATCCGTCAACAAGTCCACGACAGTATCTTACGGGTATCTCATGTCTCCTCGGCGGACGGCTCGATGTCCTTACCAAGCCGTTTCCTCACGCACGCTTTCAACATCTCCTACTCAAGATTGGTCTCTCCTCCAGGGATCCAACTTGCGGTGGCATATAAGAGAATACTATATCCTCCATATATTTGTATTCAAGTGTGATTATATTTGCTATATTCTCTCTATTAGTTAAGTCTCCTAATTAATATTGTATTGTAACTCTTCTCCTAGTTCTTATTGTATTAGGTTAACTTGTAACCTAAATATTGTAACCCTATAAATATGTACTCCAATCAATAGAAAGACTATGCCATTATTCACAAGAATTATTATTTTCTTCACATAATACACTATGTGAAGCATTTAGAATGTTTTAGTACAAAAGTAAAGCGAGAAAAACATATAGCAAACTTCTTAGAATCTTGAAGAGGAGAATCATCCAAAGTATTCAAAATTATATAAGGTGCGTTTGGCTTTGCGAGTTTGATGATTTTTGTTTTGTAATTTTTGAATTTTTTTTTTAAAATGATTGAATATATAATAAGTGAAAATCTGTGAATTCAAAAATAGAAAAAATTGAAATTACAAAATCACTAAATTACGACGGTGAACGAACGCCATAATAATGCGATGGTTGGCCCATAACCAAGCCCTGTGATTAGAGACATTAAAAGGGCCACGGTCCGATGGACTGACGTGTTTAAGCCGAGAAAAAATAGGATTAGGTTTTAAATATTCTGACCCGTTTAATACATGGCTTTTTGGCCTGACTTGTTTAGCCTGCAGACTGCTAGGGAGCATGGAATTTGTCCTATTAATTTGTAATTTAGGTTGAAATTAATTTATTACTTTAAATTAAAAAGCTTAAATTCAACTTCCAAGGCTTAAATTCAATGTTTGCAACTAGTACCTTAGTATTTTCTAAAACGTTAATTCTGATTTTTTGTTACTTATCTAAGATAATAGTGAAAAGGATATTGTCTTCAAATACCCCATTATCGAAGCTTAAGATGTTAGCTGTAATAAGGATATCATGTAATTGCATTTAATGAGCTGTTTGGAATTTTTGACTTTTAAGTGATTAAGATTGTTATTTTTTTTGCTTAGGAAGCTGGAAATCTTTGTTAAAGTCTTCTTCAAATTCTGTTTGGTTTCAAATTGGAGAGATGTCTGCTTTAGGAACTTCGTTGTTGGCTTGAACTCACTCGATAATTTTTTAGTAGTGCCCTGTTAGTTGTCCCTTTAGCCCGAAACTCGATAGGATTAGAGTTATGTTCTCAATATTAGTAGCCGTATAAATTAGATAATTTAGTCAGTGATCCACCATAGTCACGATTCAAAACTGTTAGGATCAACCCGTACCTATCTATGATTAGCTGTGAGTTTTGTACCAAAAAAGAAGATTAGCTATGACTGAGCTGTATATGACTTTAAGGGCAAAAATAAGCCACAGACTTTAGTCAGTTAACATTTCTAGGCAATTGTGTGAAGAATACACAGTACTGTATTTGATTGATTCAATGAATCTAGCTAGTATGAGAAAATGGGTAAACAGAAAGCAGTGTTGTAATGTACCAGATCCAACAAAAAAAAAAAAAGGTTGGACTGAATGTAAATTTTGAAGTTGCCATAGCCCATAAGGTAACAAATACAAAAGTGTCGATATAAAATCTAAACTAATACTATATGTTTGAACACAATTAACTTTTACTAGTAGATTTTTTTGCTTAAATACTAATTCCGTCACTCTACTTTTCTAAAAAATTCAATAAATTTACTTTACTTCTTTTTTTCACACTTTAATTATTCTATTTGGACTTTTCCAATCAATAAGCTCATTAATTGAGTGAGCTTATTGATTCTTCTGACCAAGTAGAGTGATCAAAGTGTGAAAAAAAAAAAAAACACAGTGAGCTTAATAAATTTTGGGTGAAAGTAGAGTGATCAAATTAGTATTTAAACCTATATTTTTTACTTATTTATTATATTTTTATTTTTTATTTTAAACTAATAATCCCTCCGTTCCACCTAAAGAGTACACGTTTGAAAAGTCTAATAATTAAGCGATATATAAGTAGTATTGGAATTGGTCATAATTACAAAAATATTTTAGCGTAGTTAATATGTTTGTACCCCAAAGGGGAGGGTAAAGTTGAAAGTTTTATGGAGATTGTAGGCATAATTTTTGTAAGTGGACTCTTTAGGTGGAATATCTCAAAATAGTATAGTGAATTTCTTTTAGAATAGAGGGAGTATATGTTTGAACATAATTTAACTTTTGAATACTTGTCATTTGAAGTGGAGTGATATGATTTATTACCAAATTTGAAATATTCGTAATAATGTAAAAAATTTCCAACTGGAGATAACAAAGAAAATCCTTCGAGATGGTTTGAAATTTTAGAACATAAACCGCTAGTTCATCGGGAAATTAGAAGTGTGATAAATCAAATGTCGAACAGTTATGAAAAATACAAACAACAACATGCATGAAATGAAAGAGGATACGATCGAATCAATTTGGGATGAGTGATGATCTTGCTTTCGAGAGTGATGAAAAGATATTATCGTGTTCCTCTAAATACGTGAGATAAAGGCCGAGTCTTAATTGAGGTGGTTTGACACTTAGCTCTAGCACGAAAAAAAACATACTAATTTGACAATTGGTACGAATTTACTTACAACACAATATAGTTCCATTCCAAATTTATTGATAATTTTATCTAAAATGAAATTTGAAATAGACATAGTGTAGAAATTAATAATATTTGTGAATAATGATATTGTCTTTCCATTGATTGTAGTACATATTTATACGGTTACAAATTAACCTAATACAATAAAAATTAGGAGAAGAGTTACAATACAACAGTAACTAAGAGACCTAACTAATAAGGAGAATATACCAAATATAATCATACTTGAATAACAAATATATGGAGGAGATATTATTATCTTATATGCCTCCGCAAGTTGGATCCCCGGAAGGAGAGACCAATCTTGAGTAGGAGATGTTGAAAGCGTGCGCGAGGAAATGATTTGGTAAGAGCATCAGCGAGCTGGTATGCCGAGGAGACGTGAGATACCCATAAGATACCGTCATGGACTTGTTGAAGAATAAAATGATAGTCGAGAGCAACATATTTCATGCGAGAATGAAACACCGGGTTGGAGCAGAGATTCGTAGCGCCGATATTATCACAATAGATGACTGGTTGGCGCGAGGAGGTGACGTCGAGCTCACTGAGAATAGAGGTGACCAGTGGACTTCAGCAACTGTTGCTGCAATAGCTCGGTACTTGGCTTCAGTCGAGGAGCGAGCAACTGTATGCTGCTTTTTTGAGCTGCAGGAGATGGAGTTTCGACCAAGATCTACTATGTAAGCACTTATGGAGGTAAAATCATCTTTGTTACCTGCCCAGTCGGCATTTGTGAACGCATTAAGGTCGAGAGGCAACTGACGATGAAGAAAGATGTCATGATCAATGGTGTCACTGAGATAACGAGCAAGCACTTGGTGGCGAGCCAGTGATCTGAGGTGGGCCTATGCATAAAATGAGAGAGCTTGTTAACGACATAGGCAATGTCCAGGCGGGTGAGAGAGAGATACTAAAGACTCCCGACCAATGCGCGAAACTCGGTGGGGTCAGTCAGGGCCGAGCCCGACTGAAGTGTGAGGACTAGTAATAGGGGTGAAGGTGGTTCGATTTGGTTCGGTTTGAGCCAAAACCGCAAACCGAATCACCCCCTAACGGTTCCACATATTTCAAACCGAACCGAACCGCCACAAACTTCAAACCGAACCGAACCGAACCGATCGGTTTGGTTCGGTTCCGCGGTTTAATTATTTAAATATTTTAAAAAAGAAAAAACTTTTAAATACTAAAAAAATACTTTTAACATAAACTAAATAATTAAAAGTCAAAAAATTAACTTTAAAATTACAATAATTCAATCAAAATGTAGGCAAACAACAATAATTTTCTTATTAAATTCAATTACTAATTACTAAATAATATATATATATATATATATATAAAAATAAAAAAATAAAATTGAAATGGTGGTGGTTCGATTCGATTCGGTTTGGCACCAAAAACCGTAAACCGAACCGAACCGCTCGGTTTATAAAATTTTCAAACCTAAACCGAACCGTCCTAACCCAAAACCGAACCGAATTGGCCGATTCGGTTCGATTCGATTCGATTTGGCGGTTCGGCGGTTCGGACTTACACCCCTAACTAGTAAGGTCACGAAAGGTGTTGCTATTAGGTGAGCATCAGACATACTAGTTCGAGCAAGGAGGTCTGCTATGTATCCTCGTTGGGAGAGGAGAAGCCCAATAGACCGAGGAACCACTTTTACACCAAAGAAGTAATAAAGGTCACCGAGGTATTTGAGCGATAACCGAGCATCGAGGATAGTGATGAAGTCCTGCACTACCTTGGTATTGTTGTCAGTGATGATGATGTCATCAACATAGACAACCAATAGAAGGGTGATGTCGGCCTCGTTGAAGATGAATAAGGAGGTATTAGCCACTGATCGTGAAACGAGCAGCGAGGAGGAACTAGCGAAGTTCAATATACCATGCTCGGGGTGCCTGCTTGAGACCATAGATAGTCTTTCGTAATCGACACACATATTGCAGGTGATCAGTGTCGATGAAGCCCTGAGGTTGAGTCATGAAAACTTCCTCGATGAGGTTCCCTGCAAGAAGGCATTGTTGACAACGAGCTAACGAAGATCTCATCCCTAGTTGATCGCAAGGGAGAGGATGAGACGAACCGTGGTGGGTTTGACCACCGGGATGAAGGTCTCATGGTAGTCAACTCCTGGTCGTTGATGAAATCCTTTGTCGACCAAGCGAACTTTGTACCTGTCAATTTTGTCATTAGCACATCGTTTAATCCAAAAAATCCATTTACAGCCAACAATATTAGGGTCCTTTGTGGGAGGTACCAGTTTCTAAGTACCATTTTTAAGGAGGGCATCATATTTCTTAGACGTGGCCTGTCGCCATCTGCTGTCTTTGAGGGCTTGAGTTACACATGTTGGTTCAAAGTCATTGGTTAGTTGGGCTGAGAGGCAGAGTTTGTGGATGTTGTATCTAGAGCGGGTAATAATAAGTGAGGTGCGAGTAGTGGCCTGACATATAGGCTGATGAAGAAGGTCAGTGTTAGGTGGGGCGACGATTCAGCAAGGTTAGGGTTAGGTTAACTATGTCGGACGCAAAGGTTGGTTTAGGCAAGGTCGCGGGAGGAACATCAGTCAGGTTGTTGCAAGGACTATCTGCCGATGGTATGTATGAAGCCGCGAGGATATCATGAGGTGGTAACTAGGTAGTGCGGGTTGACTCATCAGGTCGAGGAAGACCTAGCTCGACTTGTGTCATGGGAAACTCAGATTCGACAAACCGAATATGGCGGGAGACAAATAGCTTTGCACTGGTCGGGTCATAACAGATATATGCACTCTGGGTGATGGAGTACCCCAGGAAGACACAAGGAATCGAGCGAGGATCAAGCTTGTGAGTGGTGTATGGTCGCAGCCAGGGATAGCAAAGCCATCCAAATGCTTGGAGTTTTAAGTAGTTATTGGCAGACCCGAAGAGTTTGTGGTAGGGAAAGAGCATCTAGAGTGTAGGAGTGGGAAGTCAATTTATGAGATAGATGGCTGTGAGGAAGGCATACGACCAGAAGGTGAGGGGAAGGGAGGCTTTGGATAGTATATATAGACCTATTTTGACAATGTACCGATGTCGGCGTTCAGAGAAGCCATTGTGCTCAGGTGTGGGGGGGCGAGGTGAGGTGCGAGATGCCTTTAGTGGCGAGGTATGTGGCTAGGCCGGTAGATTTGGCGAGACCAGTATATTTGCCACCATTGTCAGCGTAAAGGATAATTATCTTGTGTTTGAAGTGGTTTTTGACCAGGGCTTGGAAGTGAGGAAAGATGGATGCAACATCACATTTCCTTTTGAGAGGGTAAAGTCAAATATAATGCATGTAGTGATCGATGAAGATCACATAATATTTGAAGTCATCAAATGAGTGAATAGACGAGGTCCATACATCAGAATAAATAAATTGAAAGGGGTGGGTAGACACAATAGCGGATAAAGTAAAAGGAAATTTGTGACTTTTATTGCTTAAACATGCATTACGAAAAGATGACTTAGCTCAAGAATGTTCGAGAGCAAAACTAGACTCGATATGACTTTGGATTTAGGCAGAGGGATGAGCAAGTCAATGATGCAACTCAGGAGTGGACTTTCTTGAACTCGCAAAGGCAGTAGGGTGACACGGTGGGATTGAGCTCGGCCATTCATACACACCATCCTTAGATTGTCCTTCCAGCAGCGAGGTCCCTGTCTGTAGATCCTTCACATGAAATGAAGTGGGTAATAATTCAATAGATGCATTATTAGATGTGCAGAATTGAGAGATATAAATGAGGTTTCTTTGCATGCTAGGTACAAACAGAATATTATGTGATTGAAAGGTGTGAGAGGGTGTGTGGAGAGAGGTAGAACCTGTATTGGCAATGTGTAACCCAGTGTCATCACAAATAACCATGTCGTCAGGGCCCGAGTACGGAGTGTGGAGAGAGAGATTGTCGACGTCAGCAGTGACATGGTGGGAAGCACCAATGTCAAGGAGCTAGCTCGGAGTTGTGTTGCCCGAGGTTGCCATTTGTTGCCCACAGGTGAGGAGTGAGGTGAGCTGGATGATGAGGTCGGAACAAGCTAAAAGCTAGGGCATTGAGCGACCGTGTGACCTTGTTGACGGCAGCTTTGACATTTGCCTCACTGCTGGCGAGGGCCAGTGTTACCCATCTGTGGATGCTGAGGAAGCTATGCGGGCTGCTGGTGCCGAGGATACTGAGGCTGAGGAGACCCATGTTGTAATGCACTGGTATCTCCTATGTTTGACTTGTCTTCTATATCGTATCATTATTATGTTGAGCATGTTTGTTTGACTTGATGGAACATCAAGTTAATTGATTAATATATTCAATTCATATGATTTAAAATGCTTTGATTGTGATTTAATTCGTGTTCATCGTTCATGTTTGGAATACACTTCATTCTAAGCTTTGTTACATGTGTTTTGAATGATTTAAATGTGTTTTAAACCTTGTTGGAGGTTAGGATCATGTTAGGATCATTTGGGAATACTTAATGAACATTTTGTTTTGACACTAAGATAGATAAAGAAAAACACAAAAGCATAGACACATGCTTGAACCCGAAATTCTGTCCATCCAGACAGTCTGTAGTAGATTGGCCATAGATTTGTGTACAAAACTCGGATTTACAAACCGTTTGATTCTATGTAAACTAGACTCAAAGAGCTTTCCAAAGATACCTTATTTGTAATTTTTGGACTTGTAGATCATCCTGGACGTCGATTTGAAGTTGACCAAAAAAATCAAAAAACTGGGCGGGCGCCTGGCGCCGCCCCGTCTCCAGATTGTGTTGTTCTGTGCTGTTATTGCTCCAAAAGTTGACCATTTCACCCCTTGACCAACTTGGACGTACTAAAGACCATTGACCAGCCTTTTTCTGTCTAAAAACCACTAAAGAAACATAAAAACATTACCTCTTTACTTCTCATCCATGGTAGAGTGATTGTGTGAGAGACCAAGGTGAGAATAGTGTGTGTGCTTTACATCTCATCATCCAACCATTGAAACTTTGATCCAAGGCCTTGCATGTGTTGTGGCTGGTTAGGAGAGCAACCTTAGAGACTTTATTTGTGAAATTGGTGGCTTAATTTCATGCTTTGAAGGTAAGTTACTAAACCCCCTCTTGTATGTTAGAAATTCTTACATGTATGAATGTTTGTAAACATGCATGACTTGAATTGTTGTTGGATTCATGTGGGAATGTTATGTTGATAAAAATTACATGTTATAATATGAAAGACATGGTTTTGTTAGTGTAAATTGTGTAGAGATTGATAATCACCAAAATAGGAAACTCAAGAACATGTTAGAGACTTTAAATGGTGAAAGTTTGCATATAGCAATTATACCCAATTTTATGAACTTGATGAATTGACACCAAAAGTGGATTTTTGGAAAGATTATAATTCCCGAATCACTAGTTAAATTACTACAAAAATTAGAGTCCATTTGATATGGTTTTCACCCTCCGATTAATTGGTGCTTGGTAAAATAAAAACTCCGATTATATTCGTAAGATGACGTCTAATTAAATTAGCACGCCGTATACCGGACTTGTGTAGTTTGGGATGTTCATTTAATATAATTATCAACTCCCGAGAGTTGTTTACACGTACGAATATTAAAACACGAAATGTTAGAGATTAGTACATCAGTCTCGATGTAATAAGCGATTGTTCGTAAATCTTAGAATTTAACTACAAAACCATATGAATTAGGATAAGTGTACTTGAGGGTACTTGTGTTTATAAGAATGAGTTGTTTACGCTTCAAGCGTCATTATGGGTGTAGTACTTCGCACTTGATGTTAATGTACTAAATATGTATTCTTGATGTGTTTGTGCTTGAGAACTATATGAGTAATCTCAACATGGGTGTGTAACTAGACTAAATTAGTAGTCTTAAGATGTTCTTGTTTGGGTATCAAATGTGCATAATGGTATGTTTGATGGTTATATGTTGTAGAAAATGTAATCTACATGATGTTTGTCAAGTTCACTACTTTTGAACTTGACGGTTATTTGCATAAGTTGAGTAAGTTTACCTACTTGTGTGTTGTGTAAGTCCAGGCGTCGTCGTTGTTTATGTCATGGTAGGACGACCTATCGTCTTCACAAATTAAAGTTTGTGATCGCTATAAGTCGCCGTACCGGAGTTCACACACCCTCTTCTGTTGGCCACAGTTGAGAAGTAGCCCCACTGTTATAGCAATACGCGTGACTTTGGCTTGCTAGTTGAACCCGATGGGATTAGTCGGGGACGTCGATACTACGTACGAGTATCGAGGCACTATTGGTTGTTTGTGTAATGCAGAGCTACACAAGGTGGAAGAAAGAGATACAATATCCTTCTCTAACGTGGTTTATGTACAAGCCTTTATTTGGTAACCAAGTGTTATGTGAGTTGAATGATGGTATATCAAGTAAGATGATATATGATACGTTATGGTATATAGATGTTGATACCATGTTCTATTTATTGCTTGAGCATCATGCCATGCCATTTAGTTGCATTAGTAACTTCGTGTCATTATGACTCACCCATGTGTTTTTTGTTTTCCTTAGATCCGAGCCACCTAGCGGTTCCTGAGGTCGGTGAGACTCCGTTAGCTCGAAGGTTGTATTTTGGTCTAGTAGCTCTTGGAGCTTGTTGTTGTTTAACAGTATTTCTTTTGGTAAGGACGACGGTTATGTAAAGTTATGTAAACTTTACTTGGGTAGTATTTATTGTGTTGTAAACCATATATTCTTTGGTAGCCGATGTATGTATGTCGTGCTTGTATGTTTAACTTCGTAGTAAGTTCAGTTTCTTTCCGAGCAAATGTAGCTCGTGGTTTATGTTTTGTTCCGGCATGTTGTGGCCGATGTTGTTGTAGTTGTCTTTCCCGAGTTGTAAACTCGTGCGTGTTACTAGTTGTTTTCCGGCCTTGTTATCGCCAAAGATTGTTCATACTTGTGTTAATCAGGTTATCAGTGGTGTTTTGTCGTAAGTACGGGCGGTTACGCCACGTGCTCTTCTTGTTGTTATGTTGTATTGGCGACCCGACCTTAGGATTTCGTATAGAGATCCGGGTCGGGGCGTCACACATGTAGCTTGGTCATCACGATATTAGCCGTGGCGGGGTGGGGAGTGGAAGCGAGGTGGTATTGTTTCAGTACCAGCTCGCGGTTGATGAGCTTCTCATGAAGTTCATCAAAGGGGATAGGAATGTCCCGTCCTTCAACTGCATCAGCGACATGTCAATAGTCATCATCCAGGCCGCCGAGCACTGTTTTTATGAGGTCCTCATAGTCAAGGGGTTTACTGAGAGCAGCGATGAATTATATGTACTCGAAGATCGATTGGGAGCCTTTTGTAGCTCGCTTAAGCTGGTCCTTGATTTGTTTAATATGCCCGCAAGTAGGGCGAGTATATGTGTTGGCCAATATGACCCAAGCCTCCCAAGCTGTGGCCGCTTGCTGAATAAGCAAAACTAGGATTGTGGAGAGGAAGTCGACAAGGGCGCCAAACAGAAGTTTGTCTTGTCGAATTCATGGTTGATATGGGTGCTTGGGCGTCATTAACTATGATGGAGACTGGCGGGCAGATAGAGGTGTCATCTACAAATTTGTAGAGATAATAACCAATGAGTATGGATTCAACCTGAAGTTTCCAAGCGAGATAGGTGGTTGGGGTGAGTTTCGTGATGTTGTGGTTGGAGATGTTAATGAGTTGATAGATTTTGGTAGATCTAGTCGGTGGGGTCTTGGATGGTGATTGTGCTGGAAGTCATTGATGCCGAGCAGTGATGACCGCTGTAAAGGGGAGGAAGAAGGGAGGGGGTAGCGGTGTAGGATTGCGAAAGTTTGGTGGTTTTAGGATTTGTGGAATTAAAGCTCTGATACCTTGTTTAAATTAATATTATTTGTGAATAATGACATAGCCTTTTCATTGATTGGAGTACATATTTATAGGGTTACAATACTTGGGTTACAAGTTAACCTAATACAATAAGAACTAGGAGAAAAGTTACAATACAATAGTAACTATGAGACCTAACTAATAGAGAGAATATACCAAATATAATCACACTTAGAGCCCGTTTGGTGTAGCGTTTTGAAAACGCAGTGTTTTAAAAACGCAGCGTTTCTAAAACGCAGATTATTTAAAACGCGGCTTTTTTCTTTATAAATGCGTTTGAGATATTATGTCAAAACGCTGCTTTTTATTCCCTACTGCGTTTTAAAATCTGCTTTTGGGAAAAGTTAGGAATTCCGGCGTTTTAAAAGCTGTTTTCTGCATTGAAACGCTAGAGCTCGTTTGGTCGTTTTGGCCAGGATAAAATGCGCTTATTTAAAATGTGTTTCAATCTGCGGCAAACGCGTTTAAACGCGCGATTTAAGGAATTCAGCTTTCCAAGCGTTTTAAACGCTCCTAGGAAAAAAGCTGCGTATTAGTGATATCCCAAACGTATTTATAAGGAAAGCCGTTTTTAAAACACTGCGTTTTTAAACGCGTTTATAAACGGACAAGCTCTTAAATACAAATATATAGAGGAAATATTATTGTCTTATACATAGGACATGCCAATAAAATTTATAAAGCAAGTGTAATTCCATAAGTAGCCATGAAAATCAAGATGCATGTAATTAGGATCTGAGGAGGCAAAGGGTTATGGAAAAGATAAATTTTCTCACCATTGAGAATGATTGAGTGATCCTTTGAATTTAAGAGATAGATTGAGATGATTGTGTTCAGATAGCTCAAAGGGAGACAAAGATCTAAGGGGATGACAATGGTGGGGTGGGGTTTCCACTACTTCTTGCAAGGAAAAAAGGATAACTTGATTTAGGAGAAATATGTATCCAAGCATTTTCACACACACACACACACACACATATATATATATATATGAGTGTGTGTGCCCGCGTGTGTTCTTTCCTTTTGTCTTCATTGAATGATTTGGATAATCACAAAAAAGGCTAATCAAATGTCATTTTTAAGTACGTACACATTTTCCTCTACCAGTCTCCGTATTTAAATTTGAATCGAATTTGGCAAGAGAACAAAATCCAGTATGCTAATGTCACTGTCGAGTTTTCATGTTTTTTCTTCTTTTTTTTTTGGGGGGGGGGGGAGGTTGGTGAGTGAAAATTTTATGTTGATTTGTGCATACTCTCAACTTAATCTATTTTTCAGGACAAATTCAATTACACACCCGAGTGTGGTGGTGCAAGTATATGCATCTACGTCTTTCAGTAAGTTTCGGGGCGTTATTTGTGAATGGTTTAAAGGAATTAGCATGGCTGGCCCTGAGCCATGTTTTGGGGGGCGATCGCCATTGGCCCCCCAATTTTTGGGGCCCCAAATTTATGTATATCATTTTAATATGTAGTATAATATATTATGTAATTATAATTTTTGTAATTGACTTTGTGGCTCAATGGTTAAGATACTTATTTATGAAACTAGAGATTTTGGTATCGATACTTAATGAAGTTGTCCAACCTTTTATTTTATTTTGGTTTACTGAATTTAATTAACAAACCTTATTTATGTAAAATATATAATGTATTAGTATAACTTTATAATTGACTCTACGACTCAATAGATAAGGTGTTGTTTTATAAAATTAGAGATTTTGTGTTCGATTTTAGCGGAGTCATCCAACCTTCATTTTATTTTGGATCCGCTGAATATACTTATCCAAAAAAAAAAAAAGTTAGTTGGCCATCATTATTTTTTAACTAGGTCATTAAAAAAGTAAAAGTTTCTTAGATTGAAATACAAGTCCAACTGTAATAATCATTGGGTAAATTATAACAATATTTAAAGCAAAAATCAGGTTCTATTGCTATTATACTCAAAAGATGGAAACAATGTATATTGTTTTTGTTGTAAATTGTGTAAATAGGTGCATAATAGTAATTTTCAATAATTATTTGATACTTATTCTTTCTTGTATATTTGTAGATATTGCACTTTTTCAATATTTTGAATGATAAAAAGTGAAAAAATATTTGTGTAAAATTATTTTTTTTATATTTTAACAAGGACCCTTTTTTTTCTTTTTGCCCTGGTCCCCCAAAAGTTCAGGATCGGCCCTGGGAATTAGTTGCGTTCTTTCTATCAGCTACTTCCATCCAAAAAATTTATGTTTGAAAATTTTAATAATTAAAAGATATATAAGTAGTATGTTGGTTGTACTACAAGTAGAGGATAAAGTTAAAAAATTACGAAGCTTGTAAGTATAATTTTTTTTAAATTGAACTCTTTGAATGAAACATCACAAAATAGTATAATGAACTATTTGTATTGAACGGAAGGAGTATACCCTTTGGAATAGCCCTTCCTATCAATATAGCTTTTGAAACAGATGATAACGCTAATGATATTTTTGGCAGATAGTCCGAAATGTAAACCAAAAATCTACGGCTCAAATCAATATATTCTCGTAATTCAAATTTTCATGTTATTTACAATGATGTACTCCATTTGTTCCAAAATAAATATTTATTATTCATAATTATAAACAAAATTGAAATTTTATTTTAAAATAAAATAAATAAAACAATTTGTACAAGATTTCTTGACCCAACAAGATCGGGTCAAGTCCCACGAAATAATAGGTGATGACTCGTGAGTCATGTGAATATGTGATAATTTTTCATCAAAAGCAAGGTTCATCAAAAAATTGGTCCATGCGTGTCCATTTTAGTATCCGTTAATAGTTAAGCGACCGTTTCAATAAAAATGCAGCTTATTCTTTAACTTATTGTTTCAATAATGTGATAGAAAAAGGTGCATTTAAAACGCTGAAATTCCTAGTTTTTTCCTAAAACGCAGTAGGGAATAAAAAGTTGTGTTTTGACATAATATCCCAAACGCATTTATAAAGAAAAAAGTCGCTTTAAATATTGCGTTTTAAAAACGCTGCGTTTTAAAAACACTGCATTTTAAAAACGCTATACCATACAAACTCTAAATGTAACGGTGATATTACGTTAGTAATGCCATAATTTACAAATTAATCATTAGGAACCAAACCACCAACCTTGCTAATAGCCTAATATAGAGAGAGCAAGGTCGTTGATTTTATCATAATTGCACTCAATATTTTTTTGCTCTGCAATATGTCCTTTGATATTTATTTAATGTCTTGTGCACTTTGGGTAGTTCATAGTGAAAATATTCAATAGTTTTGAAGTACTATGTAGCATATTTACATGATCCACTACGACCAATAACAACACACAACAATAAGCTTAATTTTCAAAATTCCAAGTTTGGTCTAGATAGACTGGTTTTGACTGATTCGAAAAAATACATTAGTCGAGGTACACACAAATTACCTACACAATTCTGCTAAATAAAACAAAATACTTCATAATAAAGGATGGCAAAAGAACCCTTTTGTGTCATATTGTTCATTTTTCAAAATAATTGGTATTATTTTTTAAACGTTCATAGTTTTTTTCCTAGTCAAATGACTCAAATAAGGACATATGTGCTGGAGTGATAGCATTTGTTTTTGCATATTGTAGTGGTAATATATAGGATAGGTGTTAGTATTTTTCTAGTAGCAAAAAGAGTAATTTAAGTTGCTATATACCTCCAAAAGTTTATTCACTGTATAGTATATGCTCTATTTTATAGGGTAATATTAAATACTTCACTCTTTCTAAATAAGTGTTCATTTTAAAAAAAAATTATGTTTATTTTTTTATAATTTTACTAATTCCATCTCGAACATTTATCATGTCTTGATGGGGACTAATGTCTATGTACTACTAAAATGACCCAAAAATTAACTTTCTTAATTATAATAAAAACTCTAAAAAATTGACGCTTATTTAAGGACGGAGGAATTAATAAAATACACAACACAAAAGACCTATATTCCGTTACACAAGTTATCTAATTTATCTAGTAAACTTGCCCAAAAAATATTTATACTATTTATTTGGGGGATTCAATTCATCTCTCCTTTGCAAAAGAATATCAATCAATTATGAAGTAAAAAGATCTTTTCTTGTCAATAACATGGTTTGTTATCGTCAGTTTGTGCATATCTCCTATGTTTATTATGAAATTTCTTCTTTTTTCCCAAAATATAAATTTTAAAACGTTATTGGGAAAAAAAACAATGTTTTGAATAGTATCTCAAACCCATTAATAAAGCAAAAAGCTATTTTTTTAAAAAAAATTGCGTTTCAAATAATCTACATTTAAAAAAAAACTTTATTTTGAAAATAATACACCAAATAAGCTTTTAATCAGCGTCATCAAATTTAATTTTTAGAAACTAGTTCGACCATGAAAAAGGAAAGGTCTCGATGCTGCCACATTTCTGTCTAAGAAGCAAGTAATTTAAGTTAAACTAATCAAATTAAAAATATTTAAATTTATCAAATCAAGTTCAGTTTTTCTTGAGAAGGACCATATTGATCACTCAAAAAGTTCTTAGATCAACTTGAACTTGTTTTTTACAATAAAGTTAAAGATTCTGCACTTTTATAAAGGGTACAAAAAGGATGGTGAAATATGATTGCAATATAGGTTCTACAGCAATAATGTAAATAAATTACGTATAATAAATTATGTATTTAATTACGTATAATAAATTATGATTTATATTTTTTTGGTACAAATAAATGGTGTGCAATAATAAAGGATATTTTAAAAATATATTTTGAAACAAATATTGGCTGATGTAGTTAATGAAAATTCCAAAAGAATAAGAATGCCAAAAGGTTTTTTTTTTTTTTTTTTTCTTCCACAAAATGTTCCCAAACTATAAGAATATTTTATTGAGTTATTAAAGATTCTACTTTGCAAGTACTCCAGTTTAATTCACTTATAAATGTTATAAGTTGTAAAATATACTTTGCCAAATTGGCACGAACTTTACTTACAAAGAGTAGTGACAAAGATACAAATTTTTTGTATAAATTTTTCATACAAATATAGACGGTAAACTATATTTGTATGAAAAAATTATAGTATTATTTTTCCATTTACAAATGACAAATGAAATCCACCCTTACACTTACTCACAAGGTTATAACGGACACAAACGAATCAAATGTTAGACGTCATGTTAGTTCTTTTTCATGCTCAAAAAGGAAAAGGATAAAATGCTCCTACACTTTGCCTTAAATATTGTATTTGTCTTGTTACTTTGAATGTGATCTTTTTTGGTCCCTGTACAATTTTCTACGATCTCCCCGTCCATTTATCACCAAAAACTGTGCAGTTCACGTGATCTTTTTAAAGGGTATTTTCGTCAAACCAATTATTTTCCTCTCTATCTCTCTTCTTCTTCCTCTCCTCTTCAAGCAGTTAGAGACTCCATGTAATCCTGATACTAATAATGCCACATGATCCCACCACTCACCCATCACCCCTGACCCCCTCTCTCTTTATCTCCGGATTTTGTTAATATCTATGTAGTTAGCCCCAAATTTCGCATCCCTACACAGATTTGACATTTGACCAACCTCCATCACCGCACCCACCTCATTCAAATTTCAACCCAACGCCTAAAACCAATTTCCACTTCTTCTCCGGTGAGCCAGCTTCTTTTTTAATGCCGACGTTGACAATTGTTCAAGATCTACTCTGTGCGCTGTTTCTCTATCTTCACGCCCCCACAGTTATGGTCGTTTAAGATTGGAAACGAGTGATGGTAATTTTGAACCGGATATCAAAATTGAACTGAACTGAATCATTATTAACTGGTTTAACTGAATATGGAATGGGTAATAAGAATAATCAAAATAAAAAATTTGGGAACGGTTTGATTTTGATATTAGTAGTACTCGCCCCATTATCCGTCTAATTACCCAAACCATTACTCGAACTGCTTTTGGTATTAGTAGTACCCGTCCCATTATCCGTCTAATTACTCAAATCGCTTATTTAGTACTAATATAATTTTATCCGTATTATCATATAAATATTTACCGTATAACTTAGGTATATAAATGTTAGATTTAAAACACTAAAATTCAAATATTTTTCTCAATCATGTGAATCTGCTGCTCAGTGCGTTTAGTTGTTCACTCCTCTTCAGCACTTAATTATTTAATCTTTGGTAAATTTGTGACGTGCACAATTACTTAACCTGACTTTTTAATTTTTACGAATATGATTATAATATAGTTTTAAGTATAATTATTATCCTTTATCAAGTCTTATGAACTTGATTAAATAATATGTTATTTAAAAGTTCTTTTTGAGTATTTAGTCTAATTATTACATTGTTTTAAGTTAAATTGTTAATTTGACGAATTACCCGTGTATATTTTTCGATCAATCGTTACAGTAAAAAATAAATATAAGAGACAAATTAATTACCCAGTAGAAAATGGGGTGAATATGGGGCATAAAATTAAATTGGGAATGTGGGTTGTATTATGCATGCTCCCGAACCGCCCCATTGTCATCCTTATGAAAAACCGTTTTCATTAATAAATATTTCCTTCATTTTTAAAAATGGAGTAATAATTTAATTTGAAATGTTAAATTTTTACTTATTTGTACCTTTTACTATAAATTATAGTAGTACTAAATTTTTTAAATTTAGACCTTTTATTTTTTTTTTAGAACAAACCAAAGAAAAACATGAAACTAATTTTTTTGTAATTGTGGGAGTGCTATGAAATTCCTAAAACTTTGCATCCTTATTGTATTACGGTTAAGGGAGGCGTTAAACGC
Source organism: Platycodon grandiflorus (assembly GCA_016624345.1). NCBI lineage: Eukaryota > Viridiplantae > Streptophyta > Magnoliopsida > Asterales > Campanulaceae > Platycodon > Platycodon grandiflorus. The sequence goes on from CM028364.1 coordinate 10,593,357, forward strand.
AAGCCCCTATACGCTAAAACGTGAGCTAGTTTAAGGGGCTCGATTTTGTTCAATATTCGTGTTCGCAGGTTGCGTTTGCACACGAGTCCATGGTCCAGACCTTGAATTGAGCCGAGATTTGCACCTGCACATGAGTGAGAAGAGCTTCTATGCTATACAAACTTACTCTTTACAAGAAAGAAGATTGTATATAAACTAGCTTTGCCTTTGTTTTCTTTCCAATATGGGACAAACCCGCCTATCCAATTTCAACCCACTTACTTTAGGCCGTAATATCTTCATCATCCAAACATCATTTTAGACGAATAAATATACGATTTCGATGTTCCCACGGAGTAGAGCGCATTTACACAATTATCTTTATCATTCGATAAACGAACCATTAAAAAATTTGTGCCACAAGAAGCACAATTTCCTTCACTTAGTATAATTTTTTTCAACAATAACTAAGAAAAAAAAAATCAAATTTAACACAAATTATGTCAAAAACATACAAATTCGAAGTAAATGAAAGTGAGTTTTAATTTGAATATTTTCTATATATAAAAGACGAGGGCAAGTTAGTAATTTCGCTGAGAGGTGAGCTGCGTTTAGCGCCTATATATGAAAAGAGGGAGTATCATGTAAATGCTAAATCTTTTTAGATTATGACCGGTTTATCTTTATACTGCTTTCTCTTTGATGTGGTATTAGTCAAATATAGCCATTTGACACGAGTTTTTATATTTTATAGCCTCTTGACCAAAAAGTTGATAACTCCCTAAAATGTCCTTAAAGCCTTTCAAACTCTAAATACATAATTTTCTCTCACAATTCAAAAGAGGTCGTTGTCTCTCCCTCCTCTCTTCTTTCTCGCGGCCTCCTCACCACCATATCCTCAGTCGTCGTCCTCGTCCTCCCGTCATCCTCGTCTTCTGCCTCCTATGTCACTACTGTTGTGGTAATCCTCTCTCTTTCAAACCAAGTGAATCAATTTTTTTTTTTCTCTCTCTCTCTCTCTTTCAAACTCAGTGAATGAGTCGATCAAAACGACTCAAGGAATCGATTAATCGACCAGGGTCGATCAATGAGTCGATTAATCTACCCATGAGTTGATTAATCGACTCAGGGTTGATTTGAGTCATTTTGATTGACTCATTGAGTCGTTTAATCGACTTAGTAAGGGTATTTTGAAATTTTTGAATGAAAAGTGACCATAAAAGATATTTTTGAGTAGGTGTGACCTTTTATAAATTTGACAACTTTGACATAATTATTTATGAATAAACCCCCTTTTGATGAAAGTCATTAAAAAGAAAGACATGTAAAACTATTTTGATATATTTAAAGAGGGTAAATTGTTGACTTCTAAAAAGGGTATCACTCATTAGAGATCGAGGGAGTATTTATATTAGGAAAATGACAGAGTAACAGAATTAATCTATAGATTTAGTTTACAAAAATCATTGAAGTGTTATAGTACAACTTATTAATACATTGATAATTGTATCTTACAATAATTTAATATTTACTGTAAACTAAACCAAATCTATAAATCATTCTTGTCGCTCTAACTTATTCCTTATTTTAATCACAAAAGTATTATGTAGATCTTTCTTTTTACTAATTACTACTCTCTCGAGTTCACTTTTAATTTTTTTTGGTCAATTCAGTTAAAGTTTGATCAATAATTTATATAAATTTATTTATTTTTATAAAGTTGTAAAAATTATAATTTATAATATTATTAATGTGATTTTTAATTTATAAAATTTTATTTTCTAAAATTTAAATAAAATATATAAAATTTTAATTTAATTTAATTATATGTTAAATTTTAAAAAAGAAAAGTGGTTTTGTCCGGAATGGAGGGAGGGAGTAGTATAAGTTAACAGTTTCCACAAGTAGGGAAAGGGCATAAGTGGACCTAAAACTTTTCCCATAAAAGGGCAGTAAAAAGTTTGGGGTAAAGGGAGTGAGTGAATAATCAGATAAAAAAGTGAAAATACATTTTGGGTATTGACCAATGGGCAATGGGACAACAAGTGGAGACTTTGCATATTCTGTGGTCATTGATAGCAACTGTATGCTACTCCTTCCTACTAGTCACAGACTCAGACTGCAGCACCCATAAAGCCCCTTCCCTCCCTTAAACCTCTCTCTCTCTCTCTCTCTCTCTCTCTCTTCAAACCTAAGAAAACCAGACCGCAAGAGCTTTCCCATTTAGCGAAAGGTCACTCAAAGCTCATTTTTCATCACATTTTCTTTAAGTTATACACTTCAGTATGTTTTTTAAGCTTAAGAAATTTAGCTTGATCAACTTGGTCATGGAATTCATTCAACTTCAAGCTAAGCTGCATGCACTATTCATGGGTTTTTAGATTATGCTCTGTCTTTTGAGTTTTACCATCAATCAAACTATTTTGTCCCTCTCTCTCTCTCTCTCTCTCTCTCTCTCTCTCTCTCTCTCCCTCTCTATTTGAGTCTTTCCGTGTCTTCTGCTGTGAATTTGCTGAAGATCTAACATGGGTTTCATCTGTTTGTCGTTTTTGTCAAACTGGGTTTGGCCAGCTTCTGCATATTCTCCACTAACTTATATTTTGTGCTGATGATGTATATATCTTGCTAGATTAGAGAGATTTTGATCATGGTTTTTGTTTTTTTTTTTTAATTTTTTGATAAAAAGTATGTTGGAATCAAATCTATGATCTAAGAATGTGAACATGAATCAATAAGAATCTACCTTGCATTATGGCCTACCCATCTTTTTTTCTTGTTGCGGGAATCTTTATCTTTACATTCTAAAAAGTGTCATAATTCTGTAATTATTTGAACTTCTGTCTTTAATATATTCATCTCTTTATTAATTTTGCACACTAATTTTGATGAGAATTGTCGTGGGTCCTACAGATTAATTGATGTGATGATTATTAGAGATCTGAAAAATTCAACTGTGGATTAAACAATGCCAAACCAGCTATGGTTTGCACTGCAAATGATTTACTGGGGTGGAAAGATTTCCCAAAGGGCCTTAGGGTCCTTGTTCTTGAGGAAGACAACACTTCTGCTGCTGAGATAAGATCCAAGCTTGAAGAAATGGATTATATCGGTTCGATTTTTCAATTTATTTATCATATTCTATCGGTTTTTTGGGAATTTTTTTGTTTTACTTTCTGAACCACAGTAGTATATAATTTGATTGCTGTCTCTTTTCAGCTTACTTAAAGCAGTAAGAGTGTTAAAAATATTGCCCTTTTAGTGCTCCAACTGTTTTAGGTAGTTTGGGCATAATTCTTTAACCTAAATATTTCCTTTGAAATCATTTATATATGACCTAGAATTGATAGTGACTGAAAGAACATCCCTGAGAAACTTCTTTCTTGCAGAATCCTGATGTTTGATTTAGGCTATGTTTGGCAACTCAATTTCAAGACTTGAATTGAAATTGGAAGAAAAAAATGAATTTTGCAGAATTTAAGTTGTTCTTCCAATAACAAGTTTAAAGCTTGGAATTGAGTTGCCAAACATTACAATAGATACTTTAATGCTCTCTGTTTGGCTCAATGATTTGATGAGGGAAAATGCAAGGGAGAGGAAAATTTCAAGATTCATTTAATATTAATTGCCTCACGTTTTCCTTTTTTACCCCAACGTAATTCTAAATCTAGAAAGAGCATAAATGACTCTCTTTCAAGAGCAATTTGACTTGGGAGCTACCTAATATAACCCTTCTCCTTTATCCAAGCTTGTTCTGGACTAAAAGGAGTTGTCGTTTTAGGCACAATTTAAACAAGGTAAGATTATTCAAATAAACAAAGATAAATAATGATTAAATGTATTTGTTTGTTTTGCTTGAACGGGTTTAAGTTAGAATACTTGTTCCAACTTCAATTCCACCTAGCTTGGAAATGGAGGCTGGGATCAGATCCCTAGAGGCCACACACTATAGCATGGCCAAGGAATCTATCTCCTTAAGGCAAACTTCCTTTGTTTTTCTTTTATTTTTATAACCAAGTCAATTTATAATATCAAAAGGTCTCCTAACCTGTATTTTCTCTCTAATATATTAGGTATATTGACCTTTTATTGTTTATAAATCAACGCTCCTATTATTTAAAGGCTACGACACTAGATAAGAACTGCTTATTCTAAGTCGATGATGACGTCATCTCTTGTTTAAATAATCTAATATAGATTTTTAGCCTATAATAAATAGACTCCACTCGTTAGGCTTACTTAGTTGCACCTTTTCTGTTAGTATTTGCATAATATGTGATAGTTTGTATCTGACCTTGCCATTATGGTGTACAGTTTCTACGTTCTATAGGGAGGATGAAGCTTTGTCGGCCATTTCAGACAATTCTAAGGGCTTCCATGTCGCCATAGTGGAGGTACTGAAGCTTAACCAAAATATTCCAACCACAACTTATATATTCGCACTCTCTATCATTATGAAAAATCATACAATAATACGGTGTTGATTTCAAGGTGAGATTATGAATTGATTGAAAAAGTTTCTCGATTGGAGAAGCATTCAAATCTTTGTTGTTCTTTTGAATTTATATCACTCTTTGATTCCCGAAATGGAAAACTATACCATCTCCTGATGTTAGATCCTACGGTACAAGTGTAATTTCACCGATCTATAACATAGCAACAATTACCAGCGTAATTATAGTTAGTGTTTCTGTTGCATTGATCCTTTCTGTGATTTCTTTGCATAAACGGGAAGTCTAAATGACAGTGTTTTATCCCACATGTCCATTTGTCTTATAAAATGTACACTATTGCAGGTGAGTGAAGCTAACAGTGATGGGAGATTCAAGTTTCTCAAAACTGCAAAGGACTTGCCTACCATTAGTGAGTGCAGTTATCTGTCCTTATCCTGATTCTAGATTAAAGGCTTTGTTGATATTACTTTATGTTAGAAAGTGTGGTGAATTCTGCTTTCTGTTTCAACCTTATAGTTGAGATTACCTTTAAGAATATATCGTCTTTAGTTCTCTGTTGCAAACTTTTGCCTTTTCTTCAATATCTATTTAATACGAAGGGTTATTCTTTGGTTACAGTGATTTCAGATGTGAATTGCCTGAGTACCATGATGAAATGTATAGCGGTGAGACTTCTAACTTATAGGACAAATGACTTTCGCTAAAGATTTGGTGCATTCTGTTATCAAAATTCATTTCAAGAGCATTTCGACTTAACCCTGAAATATTAGTTATATTGTTGAATGATGGTCAATCATGTTTAACAGTTCCCCCTTATTCTTTTAGCTTGGTGCAGTTGAGTTTCTCACAAAACCACTTTCTGAGGACAAACTTAAAAATATATGGCAACATGTAGTTCATAAGGTGGGTTCGGGTTCAGTTCTATGATTCTATCCAAACCTATTGCCTTTATTTGTAGATCAAAGCCTTAAAAGATTTGTCTCTATGAGCAGGCATTTAGTGCAGGGGAAAGGACCTCTCTGAATCACTAAAGCCCATCAAAGAATCCTTGGGTTCTATTCTACAGCTTCAAATGGAGAAGAAAGAACTCACAGTTGAAACTGCACAGAACAATCCAGTTCAAGAAACCGTGGAGCTATCAGCAGGGAGTGACAAGTACCCAGCTCCATCAACCCCACAAATAAAACAAGGAGTGAGGTTACTTGATGATGGGGACTGCCAAGACCAAGCTAACTTCTTAACGGAGAAAGAAAGCTCAGAGCAAGATTGTGAATCAAAATCTGTCGAAACTACTTGTGACATTTTAGTTGCTGAAGCTGCTGTCATGACAGGCCAGCCTCATAGATTAGGAGAGGAGAGTGTAGTTAAACAAGAGGATGAATCAGCTAGCGGTGTTTCTAAGAGCGAGAATAAAGTTTCTTCTCATCCTTCTTCAAATGAAGGCTGTTCTACGGACTTTGTTGGTGACAGTAAAAACCCTAATAAAGCATCTGGCCCCGCAAATTCGCGTGGGACTAAAGTTAATCGAAGAAAGGTAAAAGTAAAGGTAAATCGGTTGATGAGCATTATGACTACTATTACAAGTGAACTTAGTTGAAGTTGAATGATCCCGAGTATACAAGTTCAATATGATCATAATATTTACTTTTTTGGTTGGGATTTCAGGTAGACTGGACACCTGAACTTCACAAGAAATTTGTGCAAGCTGTAGAGCAACTTGGTGTGGATCAAGCCATTCCATCTCGTATTCTAGAGCTGATGAACGTGGAAGGTTTGACCAGACATAATGTAGCAAGTCATCTCCAGGTTAGTCAAACGCCAAATCTGAGTCATACTTCTCAATGGTGAATTCAGCCATTTGTTCTTTCTGTACTCAGTTCTAAATATAATACTCCAACAGTGGTCTTGGTCAAGATTTTGATACTGTTTATAACCTTAGACAATCACATAAGCTGAATGCCAGCAAACAGAAAGTGATATTCTTGAAAACATTTTCTTGAATTGAAACCAAAAGTTCTGAACCAATTTACAGTGAAGTACTCTGGCACTTAATACCACATTATGTGTTTTTTAGAATTTTTGGATTTCTGTTTATGTCAAAATTGTTTGACTGGGCCGTTCTTTCTTTAATGTGTATATACAATATTCAAGCAGAAATACCGGATTCAGCGGAGACACATCTTACCGAAAGTAAACGAGCGGAGGTGGCCTAATCCCAATTCAATGCAAAGGAATTATTATTATCCTCATAAACCTGTCATGGCCTACCCTCCGTATCATTCTAATCATGCCCTCCCAGGCAGTCAAGTTTACCCAGGTTGGGTACCTCCCGCGGATTACCCGACGCATATATGGGGCCCACCATATTATCCTTCTTGGCAATCTGGAGAAAGTTGGCAGTATAATTTTCCAACGGTAATATTTCTCTCCAAAATGGAAATGCTTGCATATCACTTTTCCAGCTCAAAATGGTATAATTTCTCCAGGTTATGACGTTTCAGATGCATGCTGATGCATGGGGTTGCCCAATCATGCCACCACCTGTTGGACCATGCCCATCTTTTCCTCAAGTGAGTGCACATTGTGATTATTTGAATTATGTTTAATGAATCTATAAATTCTATCCTGTAGTTATGCATGTAAATATGCATGTCCAAGCCAATAATGCAAGGGTAATGCAGAATGCTTCTTGGTTTCATAGCAGTGATAGAATGCAGAATAACCCCAAAATGCTACACAATGCATTTGAACTTTATCCAGTAATACAATGCTCTCTCTGTTTAATTAATGTTTCCTTAGAGTATCCTATCATGAATTTTCCTTCGAACTCTGAACTATTGCATAGTAGCGTCACATTCTCTCTGATACCCAAATCCTGTTCGACATTGTGTCATTAGTGTGCCACTAGATGAGTTCGAGTAGCTTATGACAAAAAGTGAACATTGCACGTATTTCTTTTTCAAAGGAAGTAAACATGTTATGACACTGGTTCAAATTTGGGTGCAGGCTGAAGAGGTACTTGACAAGGTTGTGAAGGAGGCAATAAGCAAGCCATGGTTACCGCTGCCATTGGGCCTCAAACCTCCTTCCACTGAGAGTGTGCTAACTGAACTTACCAAACAAGGCATTGCCACCATCCCTCCTTGCATCAACGACACTCGTCCCAACTGACGTGTCACAACCTAACTGGCAGGGCCCCACCATCTCCAGCGGCACGAAACGACACCATGATGTAACAATGAGGCTAGAGTTGATGTCAAGTCATGACAGCTCAAGACCAACAAAGAGCCTAGGAAAGACCCACCCTGATCCTATATGCATTGCCACTCCATAAAGTTTCAAACTGATGCACCAATGTGCCTTTGTGGGTCTTGCTTGGTCTATACTTGAAAGCAAAAATGTGGTTGTAAATAAATAGATCCCTAACCCTGTCATGGTACAGGGTGGTCTGCTTGTCTCACTAATTTTATGTCCACTTTTTGATATATGAAGCAAGAATTAGCTTGCAAGTGATGGGCCCTCTATATCGTGTGTTATTTGAGTGGGGCCAGGGCTACTGATTTTGTTGATCAATAATGCAGTTAGGTCAATCAGGATAATGTTATGGGTTCTTATAAAGTGACTTGTGATAAATGGTCCATTTTCCATCTAACTTTGATAATACTATCCCCTTAAAGGTGAGGTGTTTTTGTCCTCCACTGTTGCATTGATTAAATTGCTGTTCAAGTACTGTTATCACTTTTCTTGGATGTTGTTAAGTTTTTGGCTGTTGTTATGGTACTAGAATAGTCGTATTTAAAAGTCAAATTTTTCTAATAACGCATTTTAATAACGTGTCTTTTTTCTTTATATATACGAAAAAAGAAAATGTTTGAGAAGTTTATAGCATAATTTTAGAAATGAAAATCCTTCATTAAAGGAAAGTATAGTAGGACTTCTTTCACGGGGAAGCCGAGCGTATAACAAAAAGTTTAGCCCATGTTTGGAAGTAACAAGTGTTGATGTAGGTTTGTTGAGATGTTATAAAATCGATCTAGAAAGGTTGCGAAGGGACTTCTGTGGCAGGCAGGATCAACTCCCACCTTTCTTTTTCCGTTCTCGCGGAATGGTCACCCAGAATGAAAGCAGGTATTTCTCCATATTTCACACACTATTATAACTTTCATTTCTAAGAAATCTGTATCTTCAGTGCATGTGGCTCTCATTTTCTTCTTTTCTTTCTTTCTTTCTTTGACAAGCAATGATGAAGGTTTTTCCTTACTCATTTTTAGATCCCGTTTAAGAATTTGAAGTTACAATTACTTGTAGGTGGGGTTGAAAGGAACCAGATTTAAACTGGTAAAATTTGAAAATTATTCTAAAATGGAATAGGCAAAACTCATATTTGGGTCACCCAACTATCCACAAAGTTGCAATCCGGCCACCACAACTTCAAAAGTATTATTCTTGCCACTGTACTATCGTTTTCTTACAAGTGTGACGATTTTTTGACGGAACGCTAGTTCAAACGTTAAATTTACATGAAATACCCATTTTACTCCTGTTTTTTTCTTCTTCATCATCTTCTTTAATCCAGAAAAAACAAAACCTAACCCTTACTCCTTTCCTTTTCATCAACCCAAATTCTCTAAATCAGCTCAAACAAAATTGAATCTCTAAATTCATCAACCCAAATCCCCTATTTCCCTATTCCCCGTCTTCTGGCCAACTTTCTTCCACCTTTTCGTCATTACCATTTTCATATCCATTTTTAAGTAAACTATCAAATTGGGTCTTTTTCAAAGGGTTAGACAAGACGAATCAAGCGTTCCGTACAAACTGAAGGGCTTCGTCGGCAAAAGGGTATTGATTTACGCTAAGGGTTAGGGTAGAGATTAGGGTTTTGAACTTCTCATTAAGGAGATTTGTGTGTTGGGAGAAGGGTTTGAGGTTTTATATGGAGTAGTTGTCGGGTTGATTTTCGGAAATTCGGGTTTGGGCAAGGGGTAGGACATCGGCGACGACCAGGATTTAGGGGAGTCAGTTGGGATTGTTGGGCTAGGAGTGCGTATTTCTTGCAATCGTCGAATTCGCGATGGCGGAGGAAGTGTTGGGCTACTCGGAGTGTGTTTCTAGGTAAGACCCGCAGGCGGGTCGACGGGCTTCAGAGCTCATTGCCGGTTCTCTCTCTCTTGCTTACTGTATGATTCTACTGTGTGACTCTGTCTGAGAGAAAGAGAGCAGAGAGAGAGAGTGTTTATGGTGAAAGAGAGGAATTGGACAGAGTGGGGCTACATACCAGCAAGTTGCCGGCACTGTTGCTGTATGCTATTAATAAGGTTGTGTGTGGTAACGGCGGCTGCTTGGTGGAAGAAATGGGATAGCATTTTTTTTAGGGTTTCAACTTTTTATGCTAGGCAGAAGACAGGGTGTTAGGAAGATGCTTGTGAAACAGCTGATGCATATGTTTGCATATTCCAACACAGTGATTTGCTTGTTTCCATTACGACGCATGTTTCACAAGTGGCTAAAAGGGCTGCGTATCGGTTAGTGTGGCAGCTTGATGAAACAATGCATAGGTCATTAGACTAGGAAGTCTTTGTACATGTCCAAGTCTTTGTCCTACCAAGCAAAGATGACTCTTCATATGGATTAGCTCTACTAGCGCCAGCAGACATGTCTACCAGCAATGTCTCACCAGCAGACATCTTTACCAA
>CM028364.1:10610982-10704322 GCA_016624345.1 Platycodon grandiflorus
TACTATCCGATGACACAAAAGATACAACGGGCCGACTCCACAAGTCGCCACTAATTTACAACAAAATAAAGTACAACATTTCTACCCGATCTACCAAGTTTACATAACTCAGTTTAACCCACGATCTCACAAGTACAGAGAATAAATAAAAATACTAACTAAAACACCACTAGAGAATCTTCGAACTAGAGCCTCACTGCGCCGAAACGTATCCTGCAACTAAGGAAAACAAATATGGAAGGGATGAGTCGAATGACCCAGTAAGCTACTAATGAAACAATATGGCATGGCATTATGCACATAAGAATCGCAGGGTAATAAACAGGTTGTAGCACATAAGACAACCAACCCTATACTCACGAGAGGCTCAGTAGCCGCCAACCGTCATGCACTGGTTGGAGACCACGACCAACATTCGTTCATATAGGAAGCACATAAAATGTAAATAAACACATAAAGGTGGATACGGTGGATTCGAGGTACACCTCCGAAATCCCTTGAAACACTTCCGACCTTATCGCTCCATGAAGCCGTAGTAAACGATCGTCTTGCCGCTCTGAGCTAAAGGACGCCTCTGCTGCTATCCGACAAGATAATAATGATAATAGATTCCTGCGCTACTGCTCCAGAGAACCATACTAAACAATTGTGCCGCTGATGCTAGACACGTTTCCCAATGACAACCACGATCAGAAATAGATGATTGTGCTACTGCTGCTGCTGTACACAAATCACAAAGGGACCGGTGCTCATATCCCGAAACAAATATATGTACCCGATCGCGTCACGCACGATCTACAAGTACCCAATAAATAATGTACCCGATCGCGTCACGCACAATCTACAAGTACCCGTTGTGGACCATTTTCTGTATCCACGTCGACGTATCGCTCGATCCCCTACGACCCGAGACAATACGGCTCTAGCCACTTATAGGTATCACACGGGACCGGTGTCCGTATCCCAATGCATACAAAACAATGTCGACAATGCACGATCGCCGTTTATTGTTCAACGTGGGACTAGAGAAACCCCTACCGTGGCCAACGGTAGAGCGAGGCCATGTATTGGCCTTCGGCTATTACGAAGCCCCTGCTCCCGCAATAACCGAGCGTCAATACACCTCCAATGCACATATGCCAGCTGGACTCGATGCAATGCACAAGTAGATGTTTACTCATGCCAAACTAATCTAAGTGTGTTCTATTGAATCACAACTTAATAAACCAAATCATGATGTGTTCTACTGAATCACAACCCAAAAAAATCAAACCATAATGTGTTCTATTGAATCACATACTAAATCTATAAAATGTGCTTGTAAACACTAAACACACAATCAATCATCAAAGTAGGATGATTGTCCTATTACTTACTAGAACAATCACAAATACACCAAATCACTTTAGTCCGCCAATGCTAGACTTAACAATCATAATATATGTAAGCCTACTCGTACTTACCATCATAATTCAACGTGCTACTAACACACGCACCTAGGATCTCTACGGTATCCCACGATCACAATACACTCCATCACATGCATATATATTCCACCTCATTTTTATCGTATATTATACATATAGCGACTCCCTACAAGTCACATCGCCCGAAATGGAGCGATACCCAAGGTGTTTCATACTACCCAGAATACAACTAACTCGTCATCCGACGATTGAGACTATTCGTCTCATTTGAAATGTCGCGCACTAAGGGTATGACTACACGATAACACTTAAGGAAAGATATAAAATGGATAATTAACCCTTGCTAAGGCATAAGGTTAAGTCGACGATTCACCGCACATCGTAGTCAGTAATGTTTGACTAAGTCAACCCAAGTCGAGTTCTATCGGGTCATGATCTCAACAATTCGTCATCCCACACCGTAGGAGACTACAATACAACCCACATTGGTTTATACTACACATTACCACATTACACGACGTATAATCTCTACGTCTGATACAACGCCGCTAGAGTTGGTCACCAATAACTAAACCTCGGATGAACCATAATATTATCCTTAATTAACAGTGTCAACCAAAATAATCAACATTCGGGGTATATGCTACCCGTATAAATCTCACGAGTCATCGCGAGAGTTCTAACGATAAAAATCTCAAAGGGCTACACATGCTCGGTAGAACTAGAACAAGTCATCGGCGACTATAATGCCGGAACCCAACTATAACGTAAACCCACGAGTCTAAACTCGGGAAACAACAACAACAACAATAATCACAACACAATCTCGAGGAGTCTCTACTACTCGGAGACAACAATCGTCACAATAACAGCAACAACGGGTGCACAATGAACTCCACAAGTCTCTAATATTCGGAGACCACAAAATCAACAACAATTCATCTATACACATCATTTAACATGCTAGAGTATCACATTGAACAAGTATAGCATGTAGGGAGTTCATATGCACATAAATAACACGTAAACATCGCGATACTACTCTACGATGCTCAAAATCTAAGAAGGAGATTAGTAACTTACAATACAACGCAAATCCTCCACGAAATCCAAGGGGCTTCGGGTGGAAATGTACTCTTCCACGACCTCTACGCCGCTACGGAGTCCAAACGTCGATCCCAAGCTCGATCCAAGTCCGAACCAAGCTTTCTCTCTCTCAAAACACCCCTTTCTCTCTCTAAAACGTGGGAGATGAGATGAGTTTATGATATACTAACAGATCGAACGATCCCTTTGGGTAGAAATGTTCTCCTCGTTGCTAGCTACGCTCCGGCGAAGACGGCTCGCAATTTCGACTCTGAACGAAAGAGATATCGCGAATTCTTCCTCTTCTCTCTCTACTCTCTCCCTCTAGACTCTCTCTCTAAAAAATCTGGGTTGAGGATGAAATGAGGGAGGAAAATAGAGTGTGATCTTTTATTAATATCATGGGTAAGTGTTTGGCCCAATCCCGGGCTTGTTTGAGCATTTTAAACCACTTAAAAACACGAAAAACCGAGAAAATATCAAAACCGGACGAACAGGGCTCGGGGCTGGGCGGCCGCCCAGGCGCCCGCGCTGCCCAAACCACCTAGTTTCTGCCACTTGAGCGGCCGCCTAGGCGGCCACGCCTCCACCAGATTTTCTGACTTTTCCGAATTCGATCCGAAACGCTCCCGAAATGTCCCGAAATGATCCCAGGTTGATCCAAACGTCAAATTAAGCAAACACATCTAATACACACCTAAATCATCCCGTGACGAGGCACGAATGATAACAAACACTAGTCACAGATGCACATCGAGTTAAACAACTCTCAAACTAACCCAACTTACGGGTTAACGACAAAGCGAACATGCTTGCCGTTAGCGAACGAATCTAAGCCAAGGTTAAGTCAACCAACCAAAGGGGAAATGTAATGTCCACGAACACTGAACGAAGTCGAGGATAGTCTCGAACGGATATAGGAACAAAGTGCAACTCGCCATGAGTTAAACACGCGTCAAATAGGGTCCTCGATCTAACACGTCGCGCTTAACAAGCAAGACGCCTCACTCTCCGAGGGTTTTAGGGTCAATAACGAGAGACTACGAGTGAACTCGGAATGAAGTCGGGTCGGGGTGTTACATTAAACCCGGGGTTTCTTCATAAATGGCCATGTCAAAGATGTCAAATTCATAAAGAGCCACACTTATTCAAAAACATCTTTTATGGCCACTTTTCATCCAAAAATCCTAAAATAACCTTACTGAGTCGATTAATCGACCCATGGGTCGATTAAAACAACTCTGAGTCGATTAATCAACTCATAGGTCGATCAAAACAACCTTGAGTCGAGGTAATCGACCCATAATCGACCTATGGGTCGATTAAGGTCGATTAATCGACCTGAAAGAGAGACAGAAAGAAAGAGACAGAAAGAGAGACAGAGAGAGAGAGACGAGTACCTCGATGGTAGTGACAAAGGAGGCGTAGAACGACGTGGTTGAGACAAAGGATGATGGCGGGGGAAATGGCATGGAGGAGGCGGCGAGGATGGCAGGAGACGGCGGGGATATGGCATGGAGGAGGCGGAGATGAAGAGAGAGAAGACGTCGCAGAGGGAAGGTTAAGAGTAGTTAGGGTTTAGGGAAGAGTTTGGGCTATTTGGGAAGTTAACAAAAAAAATTGGTCAAAGGCCATAAAATATAATTTATCGGGTCAAATGACTATACTTGACTAATACCACGTTAAAACCACCACACCCACATCAAGAAAATGCCGACGATTTGTCCTCCCACTTTCTCTCGTTCTTCTCTCTCTCTCTCCCTCTCTCTCTTCCTTTCCACCCTCCAGTCTTTACTCAATTCACTTTCGACTTCACAATTGATGGATTCTCTTACTCCTGTGCTTAATTATCTTGATCTTGCGAATAATTTGTTTTTGGGAGGAATTCCAGTTAGGTTACAGAATTTAAAGCTCAATAGGCTTAATTTGTCGAATAATCGCCTTACTGGGAAGATTCGTGACTTCCAAACCCCCACTTGAACAGTTCAATTTACACACAGTGCTAGAACAGAACCCACAAAAATCCAAAGAAATTAAAAGAGCAAGAAAAGGGGAGGAAATTTAGTCAAGCTTATGGATTCTTGGAAAACCCAGAAAAAAATTCAAGGAATCTTTTTATTTCTTTTGGATGATTGAGAAAAAAATGGGTAGTGCGAGTGTTGATGTTTTGTGGGCTCAGTCAATTTCTTTTTTGGATCAAAAGGTACCTTTTCACCTCACACTGTGTGTTAGTTTACTTTTAGGGATTTTTTCTCCTTGTGGTGATATAATGTGTGTTTCTAGCTCAGCTTTAGCTTTCAAATTTATGTTCTCCGTGTGGTTTTAATGGTCCTTTTAAACTGAATCCATCTGGGTTTTGGTTAATATTTCTGGGTTTTAGATATTTGTGGAAGGTTCTTTTGAGGTTTTGTGAACTGGGTTTTCATTTTCATTGTGGAGTAGGGATTTTCATTCTTTAAGTTAAATTATATTCTTTTTTGAGTTCTGTAATTAATGGTTTCGGTTTCAAAATCTTTGTAACATGGGATGACTTTTGGGAGTCATTTAGTGTGATCACGCGATTTTTGTGGGGTTTCGAATTGGATTGCATAAGCAGGCTTCTCACTGCAATTGAGAGGTATTTGAATTTTGAATGCTGCATTGCAGGGTTTGAGAGTTGAGACTAGAAACAGGAAAGAATAATTAGGTGTTTTTTTTTTTTTGTGAGAAAGAGAGAAATGAGGATGAGAAGGGGGAAAAAAATTGATCAATTCCCGCCAGATGAATCAAATTCACTTAGGCATCACAGTTAACCACAAGTAAGGGTAAAATTGGTATTTTTAAAAAAATTAATGTTGTTAAAGATAACGGCTGTAGATTAATTAGGCTTCAAATGTTAAGATAAGGACCATAATAAAAAATTTTATTGATTGAATACAAAATTACCAAAAAATAGAAAAATCAATGATCAAATTATATATTAATCCTAATAAATAATAATAGTAATACATAATAACGCTTCATTTGTTAATAAGTGTATTTTGTCGGAACTGTAATAAATATAATAATAAATAAATAATAGTGAATAATGATAATAATAAAAATAAATATGAATAATAAATAATAATAATGATGCAAAGAATATTTAATAATGAGGATATTTTAGTCTTATATTTTTATTCAGTACTTTTTCAACTTATTAATCAAACAATCATACTAACTTAAGACAGTTCACCATCATTTAAAAAAGTTAAAGCAAACAACACTATTTCATGAGCCATTAGTCATTAGTCATAAGTTATCAACTATAAATCATTAGTCATAAGTCGTTTTTCATCAGTTAAATCAAACAGCCCATCAAAAATAATTTAGATTGTTTTATACAATAAGTTAACATAAAGTTCATGTTTTCATAATATTAAGTGCTATAAATGAAATTTGTGTATGAATTTTGTATATATAGCATTACTCAACCCCGTAATGGACCATCCTAAACACAGACATACTTGCTAGTTTCTACAACCATTGTCAATTTGGCATCGTAGAAGACTACTACTGCATAGCCCACATTTAACTGGGCTTTTGTAGTCCATTATGACTAAAAAAAGGGTGAATTACAGGCCGGTTCCTTTTTAAATATTTATAATCGCTTCAATCTACTCATCTTTTTTAAAAATCGGAAAAAAGTATTTTTGGGGCAAAAAGACGATTATGCCATTAATGAAAGAAAAACATGCGCGCTTCAGTAACCCAATGCATCGCGATGCACTACTTTGGTATCGCGATGCACCACTTTGGCATCGCGATGCACCAATTTTTGCATCACGATTATCGCAGCGCGCTTTAGGGAACCAACGCATCGCGATGCCAAAAGTTGGTGCATCGCGATCATCTCAGCGCGCTTTAGGGAACCAACGCAGCGCGATGCAACAATTGGTGCATCGCGATCATCGCAGTGCGCTTTAGGAAACCAACGTATCGCGATGCACCACTTTTGGCATCGCGATGCAACATCATCGTAGCGCGCTTTAGGGAACTTGATTTTCGTTTACCTTTCGGGGGTGTTGCCCCCGAACCCCCATGAGGGACGCTATCCCCTCGACCCCTGCGACCTGACCGGGCAGGTCGAACCCCGTTGCGTTGCCCAGCATACTGCGATTGGCGACTAAATCGGTCAAGAACATCTTCCTCTGTTTTTGACTGCATCTGTCAAGCTTGATTTGAAGCTCAAAAATAGTATTTTTGGTAGAAAAATTGTGCACAAATATAGTACTAAGTTAGGATAATAATATGAGATTGATTTTAAACAAATTCGAAGGTTAAAACAGAGATTTAAGTGGCCAAAACAGCTCAAGAACAAAGAAAAACAAGATGAACTCAAAAAATTTGAATTTGATCAAATTCGTGTTTTATGCATGAAAATTGATACCCAAACACGAGGAAAGACTATATTAGCAACATGAAATCATTTATACATCAATTTAAATCTCAAATCTGAAGCAACCATGTTGTTGAGGGTATTTTAGGAAGAAAATTTTTAAAATGCCTTTTACCGGTTAAAAAAAAATGGTGTACTGGAAAGAAAAAAAGTTGGAGAAAGTGGACCAGCCAGTAACTTCCATTAAGTCACCCATGTGCCTCCCACATGCATTTAAGTAAGTGCAAAATTGAAATTTCACTTATCATTTTCTTCACCAATTCTTCAAACCCTAATCCCCAAAATTAAAAATCAGGATAAACGTTTTTTTTTTTGCCGGCACTTCCCTTTTTTCACTCTTTTATTCCTTTTCCCTCTCTCTCTCTCTCTCTCTCTCTCTCTCCTCGTGATTTCTCTTTCCATTCCTTTCTCTTCTCTCTCTTAAAATGGGTTTTTACTGGAAAACCAGTACTAGATTTTTCCAAAATCGCCACCACAAGCCACTGTATTTCTAGCCCAAATGTAAACACATACAAGACATTCTTTCTCGGAGATTTTTTGGGTACTTAACCAAAATTCATAACCAAAATTCAATTCAATGTCAGCGTTTTTCAATTTATTTTGTTTATGCTTTCTTATTCCTCACATTTTTTCTGAGTTACCGAGTCGAATCGGAGCCGACTAAGGACAAGCAAGCCCTCCTTGCTTTCATTTCTCAAGTCCCTCACGAGACCCGCATCCAATGGAAGGCGTCGGACTCGACCTGTACCTGGGTCGGCGTTTCTTGCGACGACAGCAACTCCTTTGTTATCGCTCTCCATCTTCCCGGAGTCGGTCTTGTGGGTCGGATATTGGCGAACACTATTAAAGCACTGAGTCAGTTCTGAGTGCTCGGCACCGCACACAGTCGTAACTTGAGAAAGGAAATGACCAAGGAGGTAGTGGCACTATGCATATAAGTCGGAGCTCTGGTGACGGGAAAGGAAGTACTGGAGTCGGATGAGCCACGAATCACCCAAGGGACGCATGACTGGGTCTGATGATGGGAAAATGAGGATCTGGAAAATAGGGATCTGAGAGGAGAGAGAGATTGCACCAGATCTAGGGTTCTTCTTGTAGAGTGAAAATTTCAATGGAGTTTAAATCATCTGGGTTTGAGAAATAAGAGGTTGAAGATGAGTTAGTAAAGTGGGGCAAGTGAAATTTCAATTTTGCCCTTACTCAAATGCACATGGGTGACTTAACGGAAGTTTACTAACGGCATCCATCAAAAGGACTAGCTGCGTGACTTTTTGATACTCTAGGGATTGAAATTTGAAAAAAAAATTGTTAAGGGACTAATTGTGAAAAAGCTAATAGTCAAGGGACTAATGGTGTAATTAACCCTAATTTTAATTACTGATTACCATCAACAAAATAACTAATTCTACTCCATAATTATTTATCACAAATTTAAAACTTTTCAATATATTAATAACTACTCATTTTTCTTACCAACTGGAGTATCAATAACTACTTATAATTATTAAATAGTAAATAAAATTGTAAGAAAATTAAATAAATAATAAAATTAAAAAATTTGGTTTTGTTTGGATAATTAAAAAAAATAGAATATTCCATTAAATTTTCACTAACGATATTCAATTTTTCTCTTAATTAAAACAAAATCTGAAATATGCTGTATAATGTGTAAAAATAAAAATAAAAATTGCAACCTTTATTTTTAAATTTTTTTTTTTTAAATGAGGTACTTATTTCACCCATATCAATTAGAGGTTAAAAATGTGTCCAATCATATTATCCTATACAAAGGCTTTTGACTTGTTATCTTTGACCAGTAGCTGGCGTCCTTATTAGTTGCTGTTAAGATTCTTTGCCTTGACAATTTACGTAAGCCATTACTCTGCCCTCCTTTCTTTGGGTCCGGATGTCGGTACACCCGACACAACCGAGATTAACTTCACATCCCTTGTAGTTTGGGATTATTCTGCTACCCCCTTATCTTTTTGACAAGTGAATGTAACGTCCGAAATGTGCAAACTATTATTAGTATAATAATACTCTTTCCATTCCTAAATAACTGCCCCACTTTGACTTTTTTAAGTTAAATTAATTATTTTTTAAGTAAAAATTTAACTTTTATTTTTTTATTTTTTTCAAACTTATAAAATTAGTTTGAATTTAAAAAGTCAAAGCAAAGCAAGACACTTATTTAGTAAAAAGGGAGTATAAAATTTGCATCTTTTTGTGTGAAATCTTTTCTTGTTTTGAAATTTAGTTAGAATTTCGAGATTTTGAGTGGTTAATTTTTAATAAAGAGGAAGAATTTTATACTTGATAGTTATTAAAAAGGGGAGTGGACGTATTTAAATTTGTAAGAAATAATTATTATTCAAGGTTAGAAACTATAATATTATCATTGTATTTCTATTTAATTAGTTATCTCCAACATTATTTTACCTCTATTTATTCTTTTTATTTTAATTTTTTTCTTTATTTTATTTAAGTGTTATTTAGTTGAAAAAAATATATGTCCGTGCGTTAAACGCACGGGTGTAAAACTAGTTTTTAATAAAGAGGAAGAATTTTATACTTGATAGTTATTAAAAAGGGGAGTGGACGTATTTAAATTTGTAAGAAATAATTATTATTCAAGGTTAGGGTTATTCGATAATCCAAAAAGGGATGAGGGGACTATAAACATGAATCCTTAAACACTTTTAAATAGTCTCATTTAAAGAAAAATAGTTGTAACAATAGTTGTAAATTTATTAATATTGTTCAAAAACACCCAAAAAATAATTATTCTGTAATTAAAGTCTCAGAGATAATCTTTTAATAATACAGAAAAAGTACAAAGGTATATCTACGAAGTACTAACACTATTACCTAAGATCATCTCCAATGCTATTATTTAGTTTTTGCATGATTGAACAAGAAGACCTCTTTCGTAGGTTGTAAAAAAATTAAAAGATATATAGAGAGTTTTTTTTCTAAACGTGTTCCAATGCAAGACTCCTTTTAGAACATTTTTTCAGACGTGACAATTTTTTATAATTAATTACAAATAACAAAAAATAAAAAATTGCTTCATACCGTAACTGATTGACAATAAAAAATACTCCCTCCTTCCCTAAATTATTGTCTTCCTTTTCTTTTTTGTCTGTCTCAAAATAATTGTCTTGTTTGAAAACTTTTCTTTTTAAGACATCACTTTTACCATTTTACCCTTACTTTTTTCCTTGCTTTAATTATGGACTACGTACACATGGACATTAAAGAAAATTACACATTATACCAATATTAATAATCAAGTCAATTATTTTTTCTTAATCCGTGTGCCGGGTCAAACAAGACAATAATTAAGGGATGGAGGGAGTAAAAGAAAACTGACGATAAACCGTAACTGATTGAAACTACAAAATAAATAAAAACTGACGATAAATGACGTGGATGGAAGACAACCTCTAGGTGACCCTCTAGAAGTAGAGGATCATCTTCCCAACTCAATGTCACATCATCTCCACCTCAGCATAGGAGGTTTGCATTGGAGAAGTTTTTTTTAGGGAAAATTTATCTTTTCTATGTGCCTAACATTTTTTACTAGATAGATGATTGTATTGGAGAACCTCTAAGAGCATCTCAAATGCTATCATCTAATTTTTTCTATGTGGCATGCTTAAACAAGAAAACATCTTTCATATGTGACAAAAAAAATTAAAAGATAGAGAGTTTTCTTTCTAAACGTGCTCCAATGCAAAACTTCTTTTAGAACATTCTTTCAGACGTAACATTGTTTTATGATTAATTATAAAAAATAAAAATTATTTTTACTATAATTGATTAACGGTAAAAAATAAAAATAAAAACTGACAGTAAATGATGTGAATGGAAATATATCCTCTATGTGACCCTCTAAAAGTACATGATCACGTAGAGGATGTCTTCCCAAATAAATGTTACCTCAATCACCTCAGCATAAGAGGTTTGTATTGGAGAAGATTTTTTTTTTTAAAAATCTATCTTTCCTGCATGTCTAGCAATCTTTACTAGATAGATAATTATATGGAAGAAACTCTAAAAATTCTCCTTTGGATGAGAATTTATTTCTTTTTGTTCACTTCAATAATAGTAATGATGATAATTATAATAATAAAAAGGGTTAATCACATTATTAGTCACTTGACTATTAACTTTTTCATGATTAGTCCCTTCACAATTTTTTTTTTAAATTTCAATCCCAAGAGTACCAAAATAAGACATGCTAGTCCTTTTGGTGGATTCCGTTAAGTCAGTCATGTGCTTAACACGTAACTCTCCTTAAGGGCTTTTATGAAATTTCATGTGCAAGACTTTTAAATATAAAAAAAAAGTGAGCCCTAATTTGTAACACCCCGAACCTTCTTATGCATTATTTACTTAGCTTATGTGTTAAACTTGTTTCATTAATATGCTAATGGAATTATGCTTTGCTTTACATGTTAATTTCATGGTTATGAGAATTGTTATGATTAATGTGTGTTGATAGATTGCTTGTTATGGTCTATGATGTTCATTTGATGTATTACAAGTGTTGTACGATCACGCCTAGGAGTGCCCAAGGGTTCCAACCAATGAGATAGGGTAAAAATAGAAGTATGTTGACCAGAGTGTTTTGCACGGCCGTGTGCCTTCCCTTGGCACGGCCGTGCAACATTTTCAAACCTTTCCAGAATGTTTGGCACGGCCGTGTGCCTTTATTTGGCACGGCCGTGCAAGAGGGTCACCTTTTTCCAGAACCTTTGGCACGGGCGTGCAGCTAATCTTGGCACGGCCGTGCGAGAGTGGCACGGCCGTGCGTGTTTCTTGACGCGGCCGTGCAAGTCGGGCTGGTTCAAAAATCAGAATTTTGGAATTACTTTTATACCCTTAAAACACACCACATGTGTGGCTCTCCTTGAGCCACGTCATTGCCCTTCCCAAATCTAATTCATGGTCACTTAAATGGGTGGAGAGACTTCATTTCTCTCCACTCTTCCCTCCATTTCTACCATAGAAGCTTGAGAGAGTGTGTGTGGAGATATAGTGAGATTAGTGTGTGTGAGTGTGTTCCCGGAGATCCAACCGTCCGATCGACGATCCGAGACCGTCATTGCGTTGGGGTTGAGCTAGGGAACAACTTGGGTGGCTTCGATCTTACTTTTGTTGCGTTGATTTTCGTCACAAGGTAAGTTACTAAACCCCCTTTGTATGCTTAAGCTTCAAAGTGTGTTAGATCATCAATATTGTTGTATGACTTGCTTTAAAGGTTGTTTTTATGTATAAATCCCTAGGTTGAGATGAGTACATTATACTTGTGCTATGAGTATGTGTTGAATGATATTAATGAGCAAAGATTTGCACATAAATGTTAGGATTTGAACAAATAGAGAACTTGAGACTTGAAAATGGGTGGTCTTGCATTTAGCATTGAAACCCTAATTTAGTGAACTCTAGTAATGACTCAGAAGTAGATTTTAGGAAAGATTATGACTCCCCGAACAACATATTAGATTACTACGAGGTTTAGAGTCCGATTGATCGAGATTCTAGTCCTCCGTACTTTGATACTGTTAAATTAGAGACTTGTGTATAGCTCTAATGTGTTGAGTCGAATGTTTACATATTTGTTAAATGATGATGAGTGATGAAATAGAATAATATACTTGTCATTTGTCAAGTTCACTACTTTTGAACTTGACGGTTATTTGCATTAGATGAATAAGAACATCTATTTGTGCATTGTGTAAGTCCAGTGGCGTCGTTGGTTGAGTAAGGTAGGACGACCTATGGTCTTCACAAATTAACGTTTGTGATCGCCATAAGTCGCCGTACCGAAGTTTCACACCCTTCGTTGGCCACGTTGAGAAGTAGCCCCATTGTTGTAGCAATACGCATGGCTTTGGTTTGCTAAGTTTGAACTCGATAGGTTTATCGGGGACGTCGATACCACACACACGGGTATCGAGGACACGTTTGGTTATTTTGTGTATTGCAGAGCAACGCAAAGAATGGACAAAGAAATATCATATCCTTTATAATGTGGTTTGTTACAAGCACTTATGTGAATATCAAGGTGCCATTGAGACATGTTACATGTGTATATCAATATGATGTTATCGTTGGTTGTGATATATAGATAAGTTGAAATGCTAAAGTTATCATTGAGCATTATGCCATGTCATATAGTTGCATTTAGTAACTTATTGAGTTTCGACTCACCCGTTTGTTGTTTAATTGTTTTCCTTAGATCCGAGCCGGGCGGGAAGTTCGCGGTGAGGTCGATTAGTTCCACTACTTAGCTCGCGGTGGTCTTTTGCTTTGTTGGTCATGGAACTCTTTTGTTGATAGTTAGACAATTCTTTTGGTGAGGACGATCGGTAAAGCAAAGTCATGTAGACTTTGCTTGGGTAGTATGTATACTGTTTGTACCTCTTATTCTTTTGGTGGCCGACACGTGTATGTCGAGCTCGTATACTTTAAAAATGTTTAATTTAGTTATTTTCCCAAGCATGTCGTAGCTTGCGGTTTTTGTACTTGGTTCCGGCATGTTGTGGCGAGGTAGTTAATATTATTAAGGATGTTTCTTAAAACTCATACATGTGTTTTATTAGTTGGGTTCCAGCTGTAACGTCGCCGATGATTGACTTTATATTGTCAAAGTTTTTATTAAACGGGTTTTGTGGTGCGTACGAATTGTTGCGCCACGTGCTTTTATTATTTTTATCGATTATTGTTTTGTTGTTTTGGCGCGTCGATCTCGGGATTTCGCATTGGAATCCGGGTCGGGGCGTCACAGTTGGTATCAGAGCAATGGTTTTGCTGTCGCCAGGATAGGTTCCTTGGCCTAGGTGGGTATGGTTTGTTGTTGAGAATCCTAACGTCGAGTGATGTGTGTAGGTCATAATGGTGGAAACTAGGAATGGAGCAAGTACCAGTAGGACTGGTGCGAATGCCGGAGAGGGTGATGAGGAGCGGGAATGTCAACCGTCCTCGTAGCGATCCCCGAACGAACCGGGACAACCAAAATGAGGATATGGCAAACATGTACCGTAGGATGCTCGAGTTGATGAATGAGATGACTCAGCGGATGAATGCGGGGGCAAGACCGCAACCTGAGGTAGAGGCACCACAACCGGAGGTGGGGGCACCACAACCGGAAGTAATAGTATTGGAACCGGAAGCAAGACCGAGGAACAACACAACTACACTTGAGAGATTCTTGAAGATGAAACCCCGAACTTTTCTGGGAGAGCCCGATGCCACAAAAGCTGAGTTGTGGATCGAGCACATAGTAAAAATATTTGCGGCCGGGTTGCACCGATGATGAGAAGGTCACTCTAGCGGTGTTCAAGCTAGAGGGAGCGGCAGAGCACGGTGGCAAGTGCTACAGAGAGCTGGGATTTGCGAGGGTACCTCACACTTGGCCTAATTTCTGAGGGAGTTCAAGGCCCGACGTTCCACGGTAGTTCGGGAGAAGAGAGAGAGGGAATTTTATGATCTGGAGCAGGGTAGCATGTCTGTGGCTCAGTATTCGGCCAAGTTCACCGAGTTGGCACGTTATTGTACCCACTTGGTCCCGAACGAGGCTAGGAAGACACGAAGTTTATTAAGGGGTTGAAGACCGAGTACGGGAAAATTCTCGCCGCGCGGCTAGCGATTACCGTAGTGCGGTGGACCGAGCATATGGGATTGAAAGTGACATCGAGGAGCATAAGGGAAGAATGAATGCGAGTTCTCAACGGTCTTCAGTCCCACGGGCGAGGACAAGGTTCGGGCAATCGGGGTAACTACAACAACAACAACAACAACCGCAGGGAAATCGAACAGGGCACCTTCCGATGTGCAATCAAGACAATCATCGGGTGGACGGGGGAACAGTTCTTCTTCTTCCCAGGGGCAACGAGGTGCTCGGTGATATGTAATTATTGTTCAAGGCCGGGTCATACGGAGAACATTTGCTTGAGTAAGTTGGGGTATAAACCGGGCAATGCTTTAAGCGTGGTGAAGGGCCACTTGAAAGGGATTGCCCCAAACCAAAGGGTAGTCGGTCGGGAGTGCGAGTCAGCCGTCTAGCGGTACGAAGAGAGAGCGACGGTAGGCCCAAGGTTCGGGGTCGTGTTTTGCGCTCGACCAACGGGAGTGCCGAGTCTACGTCCGTGATAGGAGGTAGTCTTTCTGTTTCGGTAGTAGAGCACGAGTTCTTATAGATCTGGTTCATCACATTCATATGTTGCATCTCATTTTGTGAAAAATTTGTGTGTGTTGCCCCAATCTTTACCTTTCGTGCTTGAGGTGTCTACCCGTTGGGGAGCATATGTTGGCCGGAGGTATACCGAGCTTGTGACATCGATAGGTGATCACACTTTGCATGCGACTTGGTTGTGCTGCCCATACGTGATTTTGATGTGATACTTGGCATGGATTGGTTGTGTGTTTATCATGCTTTAGTAGATTGCCATAGTAAGAAGGTTACTTTTGCTATCGGGTGTTCCCGAGTTTGTATTTGTGGGTGATGCTGTTAAGAGTAGTATACATGTTATTTCTGCTTTGAGGGCTAGAAAGTTGTTGTCACGTGGGTGTGCGGGTTATTTGGCGTGTGTAGTTGACAAGAGCATTTCCACACCAAAGTTAGAAGAAGTTCCGGTGGTTTGTGAATTCCCGATGTGTTTTCGACCGATTATGATATGCCTCCCGATAGGAAGTAGAGTTTTGTATTGAGCTATTACCGGGGACTACTCCTATTTCTAAGGCCCCTTATAGAATGGCACCCGCGGAGTTGAAAGAATTGAAAGAGCGATTCTGTTACAGGAACTTCTTGATAGGGAATTCATTAGACCAAGCGTATCACCTTGGGGTGCTCCAGTTTTATTTGTGAGGAAGAAGGATGGTACTTTGAGGTTGTGCATCGATTACCGACAGTTGAATCAGGTGACAATCAAGAACAAGTACCCTTTACCACACATCGATGATCTATTCGACCAATTGCAAGGGTCGGTCGTGTATTCCAAGTTGGACTTGAGGAGTGGGTATCATCAGTTGAAGGTTCGAGCGGAAGACATTCCCAAAACGGCCTTTCGCACAAGATATGGTCATTATGAGTTTGTGGTTATGCCGTTTGGGTTGACAAACGCACCGGCGGTGTTTATGGATTTGATGAATCGTGTGTTTCATCAATACCTAGATTGTTTCGTGGTGGTCTTTATTGATGACATACTTGTTTACTCTAAGTCACGGGAAGAACATGAGCAGCACCTGAGGGTAGTATTATCGGTTCTTCGGGAGAAACAATTGTATGCTAAGTTTAGCAAGTGTGCCTTCTGGTTAGAGAAGGTATCATTCTTGGGTCATGTGGTTTCGAGGGATGGGATAGCAGTTGATCCATCCAAGGTAGAGGCAGTAACGAAGTGGAAAACACCGAGTACAGTTACCGAGGTTCGTAGTTTCTTGGGTTTGGCGGGGTATTATCGGAGATTCATTGAGGGATTTTCCAAGATTGCTACACCTCTGACGAATTTAACAAAGAAAACGACACCGTTTGCGTGGAATGAGAAATGTGAGTCTAGTTTTCAAGAGTTGAAAAGACGTTTGACGACATCTCCTATTTTGACGTTGCCTAGTGGAGGTGACAACTTCGTGGTGTATAGTGACGCCTCGAAGGAGGGCTTGGGTTGTGTACTCATGCAGAATGGGAAAGTTATTGCTTATGCTTGAAGAAATTGACACTTCGAACAGAATTATCCTACTCATGATTTGGAGTTGCTGCGATCATGTTTGCGTTGCATAAGTGGAAACATTACCTATACGGAGCAAAGTTTGAGGTTTTCACGGATCACAAGAGTTTGAGATATCTTTTCTCGCAAAAGGAGTTGAACATGAGACAACGTAGGTGGATGGAGAAATTGAAAGACCATGGTGTACGATCCTTTATCATCCCGGAAAGCGAATGTTGTAGCGGATGCATTGAGTAGAAAGACGTATGTCTCTTGCTTAATGGTTCGAGAATGGAAGATGTTGGAGGATTTGCGAGATTGGAATCCTTCCGAGACGGAACGGGAGTAATCTTTGCGAATATTCGAGCCACACCCATTTTGTTCCAACAGATTAAAGAGGCTCAAGTTGATGACCCAGAGATTGTTAAGATAGTTAGTGAGATGGGCAAGGGAAAAATGCCCGACTTTGCGATGAACAGTGATGGAATTCTTACATTTCGGGGAAGAGTTTGCGTTCCTTCAAATGAAGTGGTTAAACGACAAGTTCTTGATGAGGCTCACAAGGCGAAGTATACTATACATCCGGGAGTACCAAAATGTATAGGGATTTGAAGAAACATTTTGGTGGAGTGGGATGAAACGAGAAATTGCGAGTATGTTTCGAGGTGTTTGACTTGTCAACAGGTAAAAGCCGAGCACCAAAGGCCGCGGGTTTGTTGCAACCACTTGAGATCCCGAGTGGAAGTGGGAGCACATCACGATGGATTTTGTGACAGATTACCCCGTACTCGTCGAGGATTTGATGCCGTTTGGGTTATTGTGGATAGGTTGACCAAATCGGCACACTTTATTCCTATTGCGATAACGTATTCTTTGAGTCAGTTGGCGGCGTTGTATATTCAGGAGATAGTGAGGTTGCACGGAGTTCCAGTGAGTATTGTGTCGGACCGAGATCCGAGGTTTACATCGAGGTTTTGGCAGGCGTTACAGGAGGCTATGGGGACGAAATTGAACTTTAGTACGGCCTTTCACCCTCAATCGGATGGACAATCGGAGAGGTTAATTCAAGTACTTGAGGATATGTTGCGTGCGTGCACGGTAGACTTTAAAGGAGTTGGGATACTCATTTACCCTTAGCGGAGTTTGCCTATAACAATAGTTTCCAAGCGAGTATTGGGATGGCGCCGTACGAGGCTTTGTATGGTCGGAAGTGTAGGTCGCCGATTTGTTGGGATGAGGTTGGCGGCGAAAATTTGGGGTTCGGAATTAGTGCAACGATCGGTTGAGAGTGTGAAGGTTATTCGGGATAGACTACTCACGCACGAGTCGACGAAAAGCTATGCCGATAATCGGAGACGAGATCTCGAGTTTCGTGGGAGACTATGTGTTCCTCAAGGTATCGCCACGTAGGGGTACTAAGAGGTTCGGCAAGAAAGGGAAGTTATCACCGAGATACATTGGTCCGTTTGAGATCCTCGATAAAGTGGGGACTTTGGCCTATAGAATTGCATTACCGCCTTCGTTGTCGGAAATCCATAACGTGTTTCATGTGTCGATGCTTCGGAAGTACATGAAGGACGACTCGCATGTGTTAGAGTATGAGGAAATTACCTTCGAGCCCGACCTATCATATGTCGAACAACCGGTGAAGATTCTTGACTCTAAGGAACAAACCTTACGAACTAAACGGATTCCACTAGTCAAGGTGCTTTGGAGGAATCATGACATCGAGGAAGCTACTTGGGAGACCGAGGCCGATATGCGTGAGAAATACCCTCATCTTTTTGAGGAACTTGGTAAGGAATTTAGGGACTAAATTCTTTTAAGGAGGAGAGGATGTAACACCCCGAACCTTCTTATGCATTATTTACTTAGCTTATGTGTTAAACTTGTTTCATTAATATGCTAATGGAATTATGCTTTGCTTTACATGTTAATTTCATGGTTATGAGAATTGTTATGATTAATGTGTGTTGATAGATTGCTTGTTATGGTCTATGATGTTCATTTGATGTATTACAAGTGTTGTACGATCACGCCTAGGAGTGCCCAAGGGTTCCAACCAATGAGATAGGGTAAAAATAGAAGTATGTTGACCAGAGTGTTTTGCACGGCCGTGTGCCTTCCCTTGGCACGGCTGTGCAACATTTTCAAACCTTTCCAGAATGTTTGGCACGGCCGTGTGCCTTTATTTGGCACCACGTGCAAGAGGGTCACCTTTTCAGAACCTTTGGCACGGGCGTGCGCTAATCTTGGCACGGCCGTGCGAGTGGCACGGCCGTGCGTGTTTCTTGACGCGGCCGTGCAAGTCGGGCTGGTTCAAAAATCAGAATTTTGGAATTACTTTTATACCCTTAAAACACACCACATGTGTGGCTCTCCTTGAGCCACGTCATTGCCCTTCCCAAATCTGATTCATGGTCACTTAAATGGGTGGAGAGACTTCATTTCTCTCCACTCTTCCCTCCATTTCTACCATAGAAGCTTGAGAGAGTGTGTGTGGAGATATAGTGAGATTAGTGTGTGTGAGTGTGTTCCCGGAGATCCAACCGTCCGATCGACGATCCGAGACCGTCATTGCGTTGGGGTTGAGCTAGGGAACAACTTGGGTGGCTTCGATCTTACTTTTGTTGCGTTGATTTTCGTCACAAGGTAAGTTACTAAACCCCTTTGTATGCTTAAGCTTCAAAGTGTGTTAGATCATCAATATTGTTGTATGACTTGCTTTAAAGGTTGTTTTTATGTATAAATCCCTAGGTTGAGATGAGTACATTATACTTGTGCTATGAGTATGTGTTGAATGATATTAATGAGCAAAGATTTGCACATAAATGTTAGGATTTGAACAAATAGAGAACTTGAGACTTGAAAATGGGTGGTCTTGCATTTAGCATTGAAACCCTAATTTAGTGAACTCTAGTAATGACTCCGAGAAGTAGATTTTAGGAAAGATTATGACTCCCCGAACAACATATTAGATTACTACGAGGTTTAGAGTCCGATTGATCGAGATTCTAGTCCTCCGTACTTTGATACTGTTAAATTAGAGACTTGTGTATAGCTCTAATGTGTTGAGTCGAATGTTTACATATTTGTTAAATGATGATGAGTGATGAAATAGAATAATATACTTGCCATTTGTCAAGTTCACTACTTTTGAACTTGACGGTTATTTGCATTAGATGAATAAGAACATCGATTTGTGCATTGTGTAAGTCCAGCTGGCGTCGTTGGTTGAGTAAGGTAGGACGACCTATGGTCTTCACAAATTAACGTTTGTGATCGCCATAAGTCGCCGTACCGAAGTTTCACACACCCTTCCGTTGGCCACGTTGAGAAGTAGCCCCATTGTTGTAGCAATACGCATGGCTTTGGTTTGCTAAGTTTGAACTCGATAGGTTTATCGGGGACGTCGATACCACACACACGGGTATCGAGGACACGTTTGGTTATTTTGTGTATTGCAGGAGCAACGCAAAGAATGGACAAAGAAATATCATATCCTTTATAATGTGGTTTGTTACAAGCACTTATGTGAATATCAAGGTGCCATTGAGACATGTTACATGTGTATATCAATATGATGTTATCTGTTGGTTGTGATATATAGATAAGTTGAAATGCTAAAGTTATCATTGAGCATTATGCCATGTCATATAGTTGCATTTAGTAACTTATTGAGTTTCGACTCACCCCGTTTGTTGTTTAATTGTTTTCCTTAGATCCGAGCCAGGCGGGAAGTTCGCGGTGAGGTCGATTAGTTCCACTACTTAGCTCGCAGGTGGTCTTTTGCTTTGTTGGTCATGGAACTCTTTTGTTGATAGTTAGACAATTCTTTTGGTGAGGACGACTGGTAAAGCAAAGTCATGTAGACTTTGCTTGGGTAGTATGTATACTCTGTTTGTACCTCTTATTCTTTTGGTAGCCGACACGTGTATGTCGAGCTCGTATACTTTAAAAATGTTTAATTTAGTTATTTTCCCAAGCATGTCGTAGCTTGCGGTTTTTGTACAGTTGGTTCCGGCATGTTGTGGCCGAGGTAGTTAATATTATTAAGGATGTTTCTTAAAACTCATACATGTGTTTTATTAAGTTGGGTTCCGGCTGTAACGTCGCCGATGATTGACTTTATATTGTCAAAGTTTTTATTAAACGGGTTTTGTGGTGCGTACGAATTGTTGCGCCACGTGCTTTTATTATTTTTATCGATTATTGTTTTGTTGTTCTGGCGCGTCGATCTCGGGATTTCGCATTGGAATCCGGGTCGGGGCGTCACATAATTAATAATCAACGTATCAGAGAGAGAGAGAGAGGGGGGGGGGAGTGTTCCAGCAATGTACCAAATGTGGCCTAAAAATTGATACTGAGTTCATGATAAATCGACCCGTATTTGACTGGTACATTCAGCGTTGCAGCTTATGCCCTGGCTTTCCACATAGGCCATCACCATGGCTTTTGGGGAGCTGCTGCCATGGGTGGTTTCTTGAAGGATCCTTCAAATGCTGGACCGTCTGGGTTTAAGAAATTAGACCTTTAGGTCTTTTTTTCCCCAATTGACCCACCATTAAAACTCCAAACCTAGGTTGTTATGAAGACTCAACGTGCAAAAGCAAAACCTAGCAATAGTGCCGGTGTCCATGGTGAATTCCGACGAGTTCGCCGGACCTCAAAACTCCCAAATCAAGTCCAAATCTGCTCACTATTTGCCCAAAAATTAAATCCCACTAAGTCCCAGGTGAGATTTATGAATATCCTCAAAAACCCATGCAAGAATAGTTCGACTCATGGCTTTAAAATCCAAATTAGAAGATTACCCAAGAAAAATCCTTTGCCTGCT
This sequence comes from Platycodon grandiflorus, assembly GCA_016624345.1. Lineage (NCBI taxonomy): Eukaryota > Viridiplantae > Streptophyta > Magnoliopsida > Asterales > Campanulaceae > Platycodon > Platycodon grandiflorus. The sequence goes on from CM028364.1 coordinate 10,632,460, forward strand.
TGCGCGCGGCTGCATGGGAAAGAGGGTTTTGTACAAGAGATGACTGCTATGGTGTTAGCATGGTGTGCACGTAGGGATTCCATAGTCGGGCACAAATTCTCTGTGTTGTGGTATGCAACAATATCAATGGAAGACAATCCAACGAGGGAGAGAACCAGTGTGCAACCAACTGGCCTGATATTGGGGTTCTGGTTCATCCGTACTTGACTCCTATGATAGCCGGCCTTGCTTTGATCGCTTCTATCTTGATGAGAGGATTCAACGAGGGTTTAATCCGAGGGCAAAATAAGGTAGGTTTTGGAGGGCAAAATAAGGTGGATTCTGAAAATTAAGGTTTGAAGAATTGATGAAGAAGATGATAAGTGAAATTCCAATTTTTCCATTACTCAAATGCATGTGGTAGGCACATGGGTCACTTAACGAAATTTTACTAACGACATCCATCAAAAGGATTAGTCGCGTGACTTTTTGATACTCTAGGGACTAAAATTTGAATTTTTTTGTTAAGGGACTAATTATAAAAAAATTAATAATCAAGGAATTAATGATATAATTAACCCTAATAAATAATAATAATAATAACAACAACAACAACAAATATTAAAGTATTAATGGGACTCTTTATAATGTTCCCAATTATAAGAGAAACAGTCAAGAAAATACTAATGATGATGATACAATAATAGTAATGATAATATAAATAATGATAGTGACCACAATAATAATAATAATGAAAATAACAATAACACTTAACATTAGTGGTAAAATTTGTTTGTAGAAGTAATAATGATAAAGATGATGATAATAAATGATATTATTATTATTCTCATATTATTATTATGGATAAATTATAAATAATCCCCCTCAACTATGAGTTAGATTTGAATTGCCCCCCTCAACTACCAATTGAAATAATATGCCCCCTTCAACTATAGTATTTTCTTTAATCATGGCTTTTATGTAGACACTGCCATTTGAGTTGACGTAAAATGCTTACCTGAGACCCATGTGACCATCTTTAGACAATCTTTTTAATCATAGTGTCTTTTTAGTGTTTCAATTGATTATTTTACCCTTATTGTTCTAAGGCCCTCTTAGTACTTAAAGATGGTAAAAAAATATATATATATTCTCTCCGTCCTGGATAAATGTTTTTAGTTGACAAAGTACAGGAATTAAGAAATGTAATTAATGATGTGCTGTAAAATGTGTTCTGACGATAATACCCATGAACATTAATTGAGTTCCACTATTCTAAATAAGTGGTTTCTCTAGGATGTTCTATATTAAATGACGTTTTAAGGGTATATTGGGAAGAATGATAAAGAATATGTACATAAAAAGTCTTTAGGAACATTAGTTGAGACATCTCAAAATAGAAAGTAGGAACATTTATTCCGGACTGAGGGAGTATTTTTTATTTTTATTTTAAATATTATAATAAAAATCATACGTATAGTTGGTCACGTGAGTCTTAGATGGACGAATTCCGTGAATTCAATTAACATTGTTTAAACAGAAGGTGCAATTTAAAAAAATATTATAGTTGAGGGGATATATTACTTCAATTGGTAGTTGAGTTGAGGGGATATATTACTTCAACTATGTCCTTCCGTGAATTCAATTAACATTGACTAAGATAAATATTTTTATTGACATATAAGTTTTTTTAAAAAGTAAGTAAATTTTTTAAGAAATAATTGTGGGCCAGTACCTTTTATAGGATTTTTAACCGCTTTACTCTTCCACAATTGGTTTCAACCACTAAGGTTTATTTTAAATGATAAATTGATCAATTGTTCCAAAACTACCCTAGTAGCAACCTAAAGCACTTTTTAAATTGCATATTCCTTGATTTTTACTGATGTAAATCTCGACTTTCCTTCCATTGTGATTTCCTACCCTTATTAAATATCCTTAATTAAATCTCAAACAGTGTCTTTTAATTATTTAGTTTGTTAATTTGACATTTTTCTCACACTAAGAAATATATTACTTGAATGTCAACCTTATATATAGTTAACAAATAATTTATTACTTACCATAGTTAGCTCTATTTTGTATAGTTCAAATTCATTGTATACAATTAGTCTTACTTTCCTTTACTCCATGTAATAATTTTGGTAAATATCTTCAATGTAAATTGGTAGGTGTAATCAGTAGGTTTAGTTTGATTGATTAACTCAATCATTGGAATTTTGTATCTCCTAATGTATATAATGGCAGAAAATACGTTCAACTAAGGGAGGTTGGGATTTCTGTAGTGTTTTCTATTACTATTTTCTTTTAAGTTTGTGTCATTTTTTCTTCTATTGTGCGTCTTCTTCCTTTCATGTCTTTTAATTTCATGCATCGCGATCCAACAAAACAGTACGTTTTAGTATAATTTTGTGTATCCCGATGCACATTTTTGATTCATCACAAATACAATGTCGATTAAAAGTTGTGCATCGAAAATAGAAATTGTGTTTCGCGATGTATAAAAACAGTACTTTTTAATTTAACTTTGTGCATCGTGATGTACATTTTTTTTATGCATTGTAAGTGTAATGTCTATTAAAAGTTATGCATTCCAATGCACAAAAATAATATTTTTTTTGTACAATGTTGTGCATCACGATGCATCAATTTTGTGCATCGCGATACATTAATTTTGTGCATCGCGATGAATCAATTTTGGAACAGGCGTGAAGGATAAAATTATGAGCGTGATACCCATTTTGAACTCTTAAGAAAATTTTATTGTGCATCGCGATGCACAAAAATAGTACTATAATTTTGTGCATTGCGATGCACACCTTTTGTGCATCGCAAGTGTGGTTGTGCATTGCGATGCATCATTTTGGTTTGCGATGCATAGCGTGTCGTTTCGTGTTTTTAAGAACATAGTTGACATTTCGCAACAAAATATCCTTTTTTTCAATTTAAAACAGTTACAGTAAACTAAAACAGTTAAATTTGTGTAAAAGGGAGTGACTAGCCGAATTTCGCCCATTTTAATACACTTAAAGGGGAATCTCTTACCGGTGTCAAATCAATGTATATCTCTTCTTCTTCTTCTTTTTTTTTATCACACAATCAATAAATATATTATAAACAATTTACTTAAAAGAATTTCTCTGAAAATAAAAGGAAACACTTTTTTGGGAATGTTCCAAAGTGAAATTGGAGACAATTTATTATTATTTTTGAATGGATGGAGTAGTAGATAGTTAACTTTCAATATTTTTTAAAAACAATTATAAGATTAACTTTTAGACTGTTTGGAAAAGAAGATTACTTTGAGGGTTTTCTAGACATGAATTATCTTTAATACATTACTTATAAGACTTTTTGGTATTTTCTCAGTTACTTTAATGTCTAAAATTAAGAATATCTATGACATATTAGTTTTATGTTTAAAGATATTTAAATTTGTAGTATGAAAGATGAAAGTTTTATCGTCCACGTTACTTCTATTCGACTCGAGATAAATATTGGACCTTTAGATATACCCTTAAAAAAAAAAAAGTATTTTTCTACTCTATAAATTTCATTTGATTGGAACTTTATGAAAAACCAACCAACCCATAATAATGATTTGACAATAAATATGGGGGAGATTACCCCTGAACTTGAACATGTTAAAAACAGAAGGAAGGGAGGAGTCATATCCCTGTTTATATTATTGTTATGCGTTAGTGGTGATTTGTCCCTTAAAAACGGGGTGACATGCTGTACTCCATTGTCGTCAAATTGAGGGCCTTTTTTTTTTTTTTTTCGTAAATGCAAATAACATTCATATGAGTTGAATAGAAATGCAAACAACCACCCTACAGATTAATAATATGCAATCAAGCCCCTAATATGATAGGGGGTTTAAGAATATTAACAAAGTTAATCCTCTGGGCAAGCTGATGATGGCATTGTCATCAATTAATCACGTCCATGAATAGAGGAAGACCAAGTGAATGAAGTTACTGTGTGTGTGTGTGTGTGTTTGTGTGTGTGTGTGTGTTTATGTGTGTGTGTGTGTGTGTGAGAGAGAGAGAGAGAGAGAGAGAGAGAGAGAGAGAGAGAGAGAGATTTGTTATTGTGTTAAATTTTGTTGGAAAGTTGTTTTAAGTGTGAAAAAAATTGTGCAACTTTCGGGATAGTTTTCTTAAGGACTTGTTTGTCTAATGACAAAGATAATTGTAAAAATGTGTTTTACTCCGTAAAAACATTGAAATCATATATTCGTTTGAAGTAAGAGTCAAATAGTATGTGGAGTTTCATTTAAGAGAGATACAAAAGCGGCAAAAAACTCCACATATTCAATTTTTAGCATGTAATCTTTAATTTTTGACTCTTACTTCAAACAAGAGTTGGTTTTTCTTTAACCGATAATGATATCGACGATGAAGAAACATCTCTACCAATTGTTTGCTCTACCCCTCGTTACTAATCTCATGAATCAAAGGTCAGTTTATTCCCAACATGTAATCTTATTTTTGACCAAATTACCAAATTTAAATTGTCTTTCTAAGAGAGAGAGAGACCTTTAGTCTTTTAGACTATCTATAGTGGAGAGGGGTTGACACCAACTAAAGCAAATTCCTGACTATGGTGACTACTACTCAGGGAGAGAGAAGCTGCAAATACTCCACTCATTTTATTTCCACACATGTAATCTTATATTTCTCTCAGTTTTATTTAGAGACGAATTTTTTTGCGACTAATGAGGGTATAGACAATGAAAAAGCAGATCTCACCAATTGTTTGGTTTGTTCTTCGTCATTAATTTCATGAAACAAGGCTCATTTAAATGCAAAATAAAAGGTTGTCAAATTGTTAATGACATCAAACTTTGTACGAAATTCAAAACTATCTAGCAAAGAAAGAAAGAAAGAGAAAGGGAATTTGTTATTGAGTTTAATCTATGATTACAACGTTCGCATATATACAAGGGGAGAGTTGTAAGACCTTAAGAAACTAGACCCCAACTTTAACATAAAAAAAAAAAAAAAACTAGTATGAAAAGATTAATATGCTCCTAATCACTAGCTATAATTGTAACATAAAGGAATGTCACAGTTTAATAAATTTTAATCGAAGTTACAGCGCTTCAAAGAATCATAAGTCCAACATTTCAAACTAGGGTGAGAGAGAGAGAGAAAGGTGTTGACGATGATGTATTTGTTCGATGGAAGGGAATAAATAGCAAAGAGTAGTGACACGGATCCCACTCTTTTAGCCTAATTTTCATCCTAAACTTGAGGCAAGACATGTGATGAGTTAGACACTACATCAATTAAGCCCGTGGAGCCACATCTAACCAATCACATACTACCTCCGTTCAAAAATAAATGACTTTTTAGAAAAAAAAAATTTGTCCCAAAATAAATGATGTAATAAGATTTCACGAAAAATTTATACACATTTGGCCAGTATTGCCCTTATTAATTACTCTATAATTAAATGTTGTGTTGGGAATAATCATGCAACTTATTAATAATAATTACAATTAAATAAGGGTAGATCAGCTTTTTATAAGTTTCCTTAATCTGCATGCAAACTGAGGATAAACGCTACCACAACTGGGGCACGTGACATCTACTTATGAGACTAAAACTATCTTGGGGACCTCCTAATTGGCCATTGTTAGTGGATCTAAGTAGAGCCAGAAATGTAGTTTGAGTGAGTTGTATTTTGTCATACTCCCTCATTTTGCTACGAACACTATGCTGCGGTCTTAGGGTATATTGCCACATAGATTGAGATGAAAAATTCAAATAAAAAACTGGAATGCATATCATTTCTATAGTAAAAAAATATCAAATAAAGGGAACTTATGCCATTTTAATACTCCATCCATTATATGTAAAGAGTCTAATATTCTATTTTTAGATGTTTATTTAAAGAGTTCCTTTTAAAAATTATGTCAATCAATCTCCTTTATCTTTCTAGTTTACCATTAAGATGTGATATAAGTATCTTTGTCCGCTCAATTTTTTTTTTTATAATTATAACCAAATTTATGTATATTAGTGTTATTTAATCATTAAACTTTACTAATTTCTGATTGGAATGAAGGTAGTACAAATTATAATCAACTAATTTTTTACTCATGTTATGTGACTAACAAATATTATTAATTTACGCTCCCTCTGGTTAAAAAGAGTTCATATTCCTTTTTAGTCCACTCCAAATGAAGTGTCCACTTTGAAATCTTTTTTTCTTTTTTGGGATGATATCTTTACCATTTTACCTTTGGTTTGGGCATCACTAAAAAATGCACAACATCGTAAATCTCCCTCATGTTTCGAAATAAGTATCAATCAGAATAATGCACACATATTAAGAAACTATATAGATTGCGAATATATGTTTATCAAATATCCTTATTATTTGTGCTATATAGTTCAAAAGATAAATTAGGAGGTAATAATTATTGAAAGAAGATAAAATATTAAATAATAAGATAATTAATTGTTGAAGCTAGGAAAATCATGCATTGAAAACTTACAACGATAATTATTTTAAAATAAATTTTTTGGTTAAAACGACACTTACTTTGAACTGAGGGGAGTATATATAGTAGAGTCAATTAATTTTTTCATAATCTGTGTGCTGAGTCAAACATAATTTTTCTTTAAAAAAATAGAGGGAGTAACTATTACAACAGCGATAATCAAAGGGGGTTATGTGCCTAGTAGTTGAACATGGAGGGTTATCGGAATTATTTTACCCTTTTCCAATTTTTCCAAAACACGACCTTGCCCCATCGTCAATTCGTCATCCAACAAACATCTGGCGATAAACACTGAAAAGAAAAAAAAAAAAAGAAAGAAAAACACAAAAAAGAAAAAAACAGAAGGCTGACCTTTTTCACTCTGTACCTCAATTGCAGACCCTCCTCCGACTCTCCCTCTCTCGTGTCTATCTGGTTTTCTCCAATCTTTCGAAGCTCGCAATTATCACTTCAACCTGTAAGTCAATTTTCTCTTTTTTGATTTCTATATGATCTAAAACTCCCTCTTCTCTTGATACAATTCGATGTTACAACGATGTAGTGTTAGATTCACGAGTAATTTGGAAATCTATGTTTCATTGCATTGTTATTTTTAATTCTCGTTTATCATTCGTTGCTTTGAGTTTTTGGAATTCGCATATCCGGAAATTATGAATGAGATACCGCTTAAGTTTGCTAGATTCATCGGTGAGGCTTGTTTGTTTCCTCTGAAATTAATTTTCCTCGGAAAATTCCGCCGTGAAATATCTTTCTGGACGTTTTTGGTTATAATTGTCTGGAATTGAATGCCTCGTAGATCTCAATTAAATTTCTCATTGTGCTTTTTGCAGTTCGATTTTCCTACTTGTGACCTTGTTTTCCAGCAAAAATTTCCAGCGAAAACAAGTTACTTTGAGTTCCTACTTATTCCTTTAATTATCAGCCTTTTGCCTCCTTTACCTGATAATTTATTACAGTAGAATGCCAAAAAAGTTGAAAAGAATGCAATTTTATATTCCTAATTTGCCATGAATTCCTTATTATTAGCTTTTTGCTTCCTTTTCGTAGAATTTTTATTTTGGACCAAAAAGAAAACAAGGAAAAAAAGAAGGAATGACCCTGTGCAGGCCAATGCATAAGGCACATGGCATTGTTGGGTTAGGTAAGGGTCTAATATACACAGTTCCCATTTTTTCTAGAAAAATGCTTACCATGCCGCTGCCATGTGTCTCGCTTCCTTTATGATTGCCTGATTTCATTCTCTGTACGGATACTAGCATTGTTTTAACGGTTGAGGTACTTATATTTTAATTTTGTTGCATAAATGTGGTTTTAATTATAGCAATTTAGGGGATTAATGAATTAGAAAGGACTTCATCAGAGTTGTAATTGAAGGAACTCCCAGGGATTGTAGAGAATGGCGTGTAGGGGATGTTTGGAGTGCCTGTTGAAGCTCCTCAACTTCTTATTGACTCTTATCGGTCTGTCCATGGTGGGGTATGGGATCTACCTTTTTGTTATGTACAAAAATGCAACTAGTGGTGATTCTGATCTTGCCCCCTCGAGCGATGATATGATACTACTTGGTCGCCCGATGCTAATGGCTGTCTCTCTGTCTGCCAACATTTTTGATAATTTACCTAAACCCTGGTATGGTGCCTACTTCTCTCAGAGTATATTTGTATAATTGAATTTACATTTTCTGTACTAGTTCCTTCCATTGCTGACATTTTTTATTTTGCCTGCTGATAGAAGGCTGAGGGAACAAAAAGTAATATTAGATAATGAATTTCAAACTCTCTCTCTCTCTCTCTCTCTCTCTCAGTTTAAGTAAAATGGTATTTATTTCTTTTAGCAACTAGTAAAATAGGAACAACCTGAAACACGTGATGATCATGAGTGACTTAGTTTTGTGAAACGCAGTACATAAAGAGAATAAGAGAATAACAAACCTCTTTCTTCATTGTAAAATGGCTTGGTTCTTGTGGGGCTGTCATTTTGCAGTGCTCAGTGAGTCTTGGCTTTGTCCACAACTCCACGTAGAAATGGAGGGGTTTTGGAAAGGGCGAATAGGTCGTTGTGGAACTATGGTATCTTCAAAATACTTTGATGCATCTGGACGGAAAGAAATTCCAGGATTTTAGCAAAAAGCTTCTGCTGAGCGTGTAAATTTTCTAGCCTCTCTTTGGACTAAGGCGCTGGGGATGTTCAAGGGTCTGCCTTTGACTAGGCCGACGACAAGGGATTAGTGGGCAGCTCTTGGTTTCTTTGTCTAGTCTATATTTTGTTTTTTTTGTTGAGTTTTGGTCTTTTATAATGGTGGATATCCTATCCACTCCTCTTTCTTCTATATTCTAATGAAAGCTTCGTTTTCTGTTAAAAAAATTTGATAACTATTTGAGGAATAAGCGGTTGACATTTTGTCTTGTCAACTCTTTTAATGGATGCCTATAGGTCTTTCACCCTTTACCTTTAACTTTTTGCAGGGTAGGTTTAAGGAAGATAGGATGAGGGTTTATCAAACAACGTAGTCATAGGCTTTGTGGACGAAAGTTGGAAGTTTAATGGTCTTCCATAAGTTCTGGGTTTACTATTTTAGGAGAACTGTTCTATAGCTTTCTGGAATTCAATCATCTTGGGTTCATGTTTTAAGCAAAAGCCAATGACAGGCTCATATGCCATTTCCTTATGGATATCAAGTATTTGGCAACTAGGCTTGAGTGCTTGTGGAAAGAAGTTGGACTACATGGTTTCCAGAGGTGAGAGTTGTAATCAGGAACTGGTTGTAGTGACTAGTTTGAATTTAACTTTCCCTTTCTTTCATAAAGATAAGATCAGGGTTTATCATACATTTGTGGCCAAGAGTGTCAGTATCACTTAGTTCTCAACTGGAAGTGTACTCCAACCTGATATGACGCGAAGTCAGAGTTAGAGCAAACTTGATGCACATTGCTTAAGCTCTTAGATGATTGTGATAAACTTTGGAGGAATAGACCATGGCTCGTGTGAGTGTTAATCCTTTTGATCCAAGTAAAGTTCCTGTGCTTGTTCATTGGAGTATTATTGCCATTTTCCTTTGAGCGGTATATCCTTGCGGTTTATCAATACTAGTTATTTCAACTATTTGTTGTTAGTGGTCGTATGAGGAAGTTGAGGTTGCCTAATGGAGTTTGATCACTCTAATTAATCGTTGAATTGTGAAGTTTGAGCTTATTATGTTTCTTATGAATCCTTCTGAGGGTTGGTTCTTTCCACTTCTCTTCCTCTCTTTTCTCTTTGCTTCCGCCATTTATTGCTAGCAAGGCTGGATCAGTTTTTAAAGCAAAACCGGAGGAAATGATGAGTATTTCACGTACTAACATACCCGTGTGCTATGACTTTTTAAGGAGCACTGCACCAACACAATGACACAGCTCAACACAATACTCTGACACAAGGAAGAGATTCTTTTACAATAATCTTGACACAATATGCTGGATCTTGCTAAGTAATATATTACTTTATTTATATATTATATATGTATGTAAAATAGATATGGCATAAAAATGTACAATAGATCAACAAATAATGATAAAAACCTTAATTTGAACTAACATTAATATACCAAGAAAGTACTTAAAAAGTTAATATCATGATTAATTTCAATAACAACAACAAAGCAGCCGTCTCTGGTCTTCTCATCCCTCTTTTTGCTCCACTTCAAGTAATTTCCTTTCACTAGCACACAACATTAGAGACACACGAAACAAATTCGAGCAACACCGCTTCCCACTATAACATGAAGCAAAGGCCACTAAAAATCCCAACCCAAAATCTGAATACACGAACCCAAAAATATGAGGAAAACACATTGATGTAGACTAGGTTACTTGGACCCCTTCAATTTTGCCAAAGGACCGTTGTCGAGACTCGAGACAACACAACACGACACGGGTGTAGAAGCTTTGCACTATGTTTAGTGCAAAATCTTAAAATTTGGCGGATCGGACACCAAGATCCACACTCGTATCCATTCCTCATAGCTGAGTCCAGGTAGCATAGGATATACAACAAAAATAAGAGCACTTTGAAGGAAGGGGACGCAATACAGTGGAAATTGTTTGTCTGCGTGGTTCTAAGGAGGCAAACTGCTTGGTGTCTTCAGATACCACTCTCTTAGTTCTTCTGTGGACTTTCTTGTCCTTCGTGAGCTCCTCTCTCTCTCTCTCTCCCGTTATTTTGCAAGCCCTTGTCCCCCCCCTTCCTTTTCTTGGGTAATCTAGCCTGTGGTATAGCATGTGAGGTTTTTATTGGGTTCGTGCCACAGATTTGGAGATCTTTTATGAATTGCAGGAAGTGAACAACCCCATTTCAAAATCGTACTTAGGACTCCTGCTACTCCTTTTAAGTGGTGGACCTGACAGCAACAACGTTTCTTCAAAAATCATGATGTTGTTGTCTGTTTTTTTCCTTTCTTTATTATTTTACAAATGACTCATGGAAATGAGAAAATATTGTTATTGCTTATTCGCCAACTGTTTATGGAGATTTTGGTATAGTGACATTCTCTCTTTGAAGTTACTGATATGGTTTATACAACTACATTGCTTAGCAGATAATAATTTCATGAAATTTTCGAACCCTAACTTATTTTTTGGTTGTGCAGGTTCATATATCTATTTATTGGGATCGGTGCAGTTCTGTTCTTTATATCTTGTTTTGGTTGCATAGGAGCCGCAACACGAAATGGTTGCTGTCTGACTTGTGTATCCTAATTGCTTAGTTACCTGTACAGTTTTTAGTAACTTGCGATTTGGGGCACTTACGACAACAAACAATTAGAGGCCTACAACTCATTGATTCCATGATGTCATGCTCATCTTTATGCAACTTGACGCCATTCTACATAATATGAGCCATAAGAACATTCCCCTGAATTTGAGCTCATCATTTAATCTGCATCGATTAGGCATTTGCTTCTTTCTTTTTCCTGCCATGGAGGAGGGGATGGGGAGGGCGTTGGGTTCTGGTATCAAAATGATTCATCACTGGTGCAGTGGTGCTTCTCTGTCACAGGATGCCCCATAATTAAAGTACTGAGGAGGAAAATAAAAAGATAATAGAAATGAGGAAAAAGCAAGTTCCTTCATGATTGTGAAACATGTGTTGTGGTCATGTTAGCATGACATGTTGTTCTTGTTCTTTGTTGTTGTTGTTCTCTACAGAAATTTGGGTTCCTTAATCTAGTGCAGTATTCACTTATGGTGATCTTGTTGATCTTGGTGGAACTGGGATGTGCCGCTTTCATATTCTTTGACAAGAGTTGGAAAGACGTGGGTGTTCTTCGTAGTAAAGCTAATACTTTGTGAGATAGTATAGTTGTTTATTGATTAGCTGCTTATAATTTGTGCAGGAAATCCCGAAAGACAAAACTGGAGATTTTGATATGATATATGATTTTCTGGACGATAACTGGAAAATTGTCAAATGGGTTGCTCTTGGGGCTGTTATATTCGAGGTAAGAAGCCTGTTATTTTTTCCTTTGGACGTGTCATTACATTAACTTAAAAAGCCATGGACTGAGAGCAACTTCTGTTTGAAATGTATAATTACTACTAATTCTTTGTTTCCCAAAAGTAATTTGGATTTTCTATAGGCTCTTCCGATTCTTTGGTAAGCATGATGGGAATGTTTTCATTGATGGTTGAGTTGATTCTTGATACAAAGAAAAGATTGAAGTGGTTGATACCCTCTTTTATTTTTTTACAGTGATGGACAAATAAGTTTTCGAAAACATGTTCATGGTGCCCACACACACACACACACACACACACACACACTCTCACACTCACACTCACACTCACACTCACACTCACACTCACACTCACTTATTTATTTATTTATATATGGGTCTTGTTAACAAGTATCCCTCTTGCACTTGTTTAATATCTAACTTATGAAATATTTTACATCTGAAATCATCATGAATACATTGCGTAGTGTTTTCAATCCATTGGTGTTTATTTCCAATGCCAAAATATTTCCATAAATAGAATCTTAACAAGTGTGACTGGGGCATGTGTTAAGATTCCATTAATAATGATGAATAAGAATATCACTAGAGGGTAATACTAATAGTGTATGAAGAAGTGGTCTCTTATATTGTTGCCCATAACGATGCTCCTCAATTTCTTTACCCGCCCTTAGCCCCCTTTCTTAATATTCCCCCTGATTGAACTATGTGGTTCTTTCATAAAAAAGTATACTCATAAAAGGTAAAAAATAAAAAATCCTAGTGCATCTAGCACACGAGGAAACACATGCCTTAGTGTTCGGTAACTAACTCATCTAAAAGCCGACTCATCTAAAAGCTTAATCTATTAGAAAGAGGACCTAACAATGTATAGCATGCTTCAGTGCTTTCCCTCACGTGTGACTCCTTGACTCTTATGTTGAGAGGTAAACCGTGGTGCAGCGTGCATCACAAACCAGACAGGTATTTGACTTGTCTTCACTGGCAATTTCAAGGGAAACAAATGCAAGTTGAAGAGATGAGCAGGGTTTTTGCTTTGGAAACTTATGAGATCTTTCTTTATGTATAGCAGTACTTATTATTTATAGTGGTTAGGCACTATGGCAATGTGGTAGTCCATGGCTTATATTATGCAAGCGCTGTATCTATATCACTTGCTTCTTGTGTAGATGTTCCATTCACAGGCTATACTGTTACCTGAGGGCCTGTTTGGTTGCCGGACATCTATACTAGTTAATGATAAACATTATTCGTATCCCTGTGCTATTAGCACCCTAATCATGTTTGATGTTCCCACCAACAACCAGGCGTTTGGTAGCACTAACGTTGCTGGGAGGAAGAGGTGGGTGGGTGGGTTTGTCAGGGGAGGGAGGGGAAGGGGATGTGTATATATCTTAACACTAACGTTGCGGTTGGATGTATTTCTCTTTTATAGCCCACATATATGAATATTCCTCAAGCATGTTGATGAAGTGCTGGTTTCCTTATGCCGTCTTAATCCTTGTTCTTTGAGCTCTTGTTGTGGAGCTGCTATGCTTCGTGGTGCCTCTAATGATTCCATTTCTTCTGATTTCCTTTGGACGGCAGGCTTTGGTGTTCTTGTTAGCACTTATGGTAAGGGCTGCAAACAGACCAGCGGACTATGACAGTGACGATGAGTATATAGGAGGTCCTAGACAACAAATCCGCCAGCCATTGATCAATAGGCAACCTGCTCCAGCAACAGGTGTCCCGGTTACTGGAACCCTTGATCAGCGTCCTAGCAGAAACGATGCTTGGAGTACTCGTATGAGAGAAAAGGTGAGATCTTTTCCATTAAATGGGTGATCCATGTATTAGTCGTTGATTATTGAGAAGTTTCATTGGCAGCATAGTCATTATGATTGCATGTGATATGCATTATTAAAATTTAGACTAGATCATCATATTATGCACCAAGCTGAGTAATTTTCCTATCATCTTTTTCCTGTTCTTAACGTTCTTCTGTGTCTTTCCTTTTCCTCGCTGTATATGAAACAGTATGGGCTTGACACTTCGGAGTTCACGTACAACCCTTCCGAGTCGAACCGGCACCCACAAGCTGCGTCACAGCCTGCAGAGGAGAAGGGTCGCTGCACCATAATGTGATTGATTACATCTTGGTTTTTGAACAAGTTTGGAATTCAGTCTGGTTCTGAAAACTGCTTTCAAAATGAATGGCGTGGTAATTTTTGTATGTTTAGAAACCAACTTTTCCCTCTAATCTATGTTGACTCTGTGTAAAGGCACTTCCCGGTCCATTTCTCTCTCACTCTTATCTGTGTTTTGAGTGTGTATAAAGCACTTCTCCAAGACCAACTTTGATTTGTTACTCTAGATTCCTCTCCCCCAAGTGCTTGTCCATCCTGTATTTTACATCAGATCCAGTGTGGAGTTGATTTTTTGTTTTTTGTTTTTTGATAAGATAAAATATATAAATCATCTTCAAAACAGGTGGCGAGGCCTTTGCATACAGGTAGTATACTACATCAAAAGAACTATACAGTCAAATACTATCTTAATCTCTACAAAAGAGTTTCCAGCACTAGGAAGAGACTCAGCACACACCAGTGACCGAGTGTTCCAACAATATCCTCCTTGATGCGATCTATTTCTGACTTCACATTCTCATAAACCCTTCCATTTCTCTCCTTCCAAATGCTCCAGCATATTACCAGCTCCGGAAAAAGACCCATAATGGACCTTGGCTGGAGTTGAAATTGAGTCCAAGATTCAATACAACAATTTGAAGATTGGCTCATTGGCAAAATCTTTGCCAAGAAACTTTCTAGCCGTCATATATTTTGTGTGTGCTGTTGTAGTAATGTTGGTCAGTCTGGAGTCTGGATCAAGGAACCTACTAAATGTTTTTAGCTAGGTAAACTCATGTAGTGCTCAACAGAGCATATTGTATAATTATTATTGTTTTTTTTTTTTAATTTCTCAATAAAACAAATAGAATAGGTAATTATTCTTTTTTCGTTCATATTTTCTAGAAAACTTTTGTTTAATCAATTATTTTTCGGAACATGAGTTGTGTTCAATAATTAAAAGTAAAATTTGTTAGTCTGAAAACAATGTAAAAAATATTTTTTGCAAAATACAAACAATATTGTTGTTAAGATATTGATTCAACAGTAAAACCACTTGTTAGCTAAATCTTGTAAGCTTTTTAGTTCTATTAATTTCTAATAAAAGTAAAAATAGTAGTATCCTAAATTATTGTCTTCCTTTCCTTTTTTTGTCCGTAAAATAATTTTTGTTTGAAAATTTTTCTTTAGGATTTTATGGGTTACTTTATTTGGGGTACACATGGGTTTCAGGGATATTTCTAGAAAAATAAGTAGACAAGAATGAGGCACAATAATCGTCTAATTAGAAACACTAATTCTATTTCATTTTCAGTATTAATTTTCTATGACTGGAGATATAATAATTTTATTCTTTTGGTACGTATATATTATCTTAATTTTGATACTATATTAATTAATTATATAATTCATGAATTAAAAATTCAAAAGATAAGGGGTAGTATATATGTCTGAATTTCCAAGTATTTATTCCTATATAAATGTAGTGCAGTGGATGAATAATTTTTGTAGTAGAAATAGAGCCCCCAAAAATATTTTTATTGTTTAATATTTGTATTTTATCCGAATGGTTGGTTGGTGGTTGAACACCTTGGCTTTCAAGGTTGGGATAAAGGAGTCGTCTTGATAACTAGTAGTAGTGTAAAACTGTGTCAGATATTTATGAACATATATAATCCTTAGTGAGTAGAAGAAACTTAATTGTAGCTAAACCATTGGACAAGTACTCTTGGGCAAATGCTAATATAATTTGAGTTGTTGAGCTAGTTTAATTGCTTGCTTGAACTCAATTTGACCCGTACATACGTACGTGATGCGATTAAGATTTGAGTTTGACAGTATGTTCGAGTCAGCTTATTCACACATCAATCAACATAACCATCACTTTTTGAAAATTAAGTTCATTAATTAATTTCGAATAGTTGTGAGGCAATTAAGCTGAATCTCAATTCAACCCACTTGGGATTGCATAGGGGGTGGGTCAAAACTAGGGAGCTGTTCTCTAGTTTGAATATCATCTGGTTTTTTTGGTAATAATGCCAGGCAGGCAGGCAGGCAGGAGCCCATAGAATTAAGGATTGAAAAAAGCTCTATTTCCTAATTGATTTATCTAGCTAGCTACCACATTCATTTAGCCAAACAGAGCTTAAGAGAAACTACTTCTTTTTTTTAATTTTTTTAAAAAAAGAGCATATCTCTAATTTCCATTCCATATATATAGCTAGAACTAGAAACTAGAAATTAAGTTGGGATGCATATATAATAGTAAGAGAAATATCAGCTTTTGGAACATTCCTAATTTTACTAGTAGTTTATAATTAGTATAGATTACCACCGACCCCTCAAATCATAAGTTTAAATATATCTTATCATAATGGATAGTTGTTGAACTTTACAAATTGTTGATTATCAAACTGATCCTTCCTTCCTTACTTAGCTTGCTTGCTAGTGCTAGTACTAGTACTAGTAGAATATAACGTCGGTGAGTGGATGTCATTTTCTTTGTTATTTTTTGTTTGTTCCCTGTTCGGCAGCTGGCTCTCTCACGTACTCTAGATATATCTCCACATACATACATACATATATACATACATGTATGTATATATATGTATGTGTAGTGGATAGGTGGTCCGATCCAACAACAAACATATACATACTCATATAGTAACATTATAGTATATAATATATAGATCAATTAAGCTGCAGAAACTGAGAGTGACAATTGGAATTAATTACAAGGCCGGCCTGCCCGCATGCAGGTTCTATTTGCATTTGCATTTGCTTTTGAATCCTCTCCCTTTCCTACCTTTTTCCACGTCCAATATTGTCCTATTGGCTGGTAGCTTGGTGGACGAAAACCAAAATACTACTCCCTCCCTCTCTCTGTACCTTAATTATTGTCTTGTTTGATTCGACACACAGATTAAAAAAAAATAATTGACTTAATTATTAATATTAGTATAATGTGTAATTTTCTTTAATGCTCATGTGTATGTAGTCCATAATTAAAGTATGAAAAAAAATAAGGGTAAAATGATAAAAATGTTGTCCTAAAAAGAAATTTTTTTAAATAAAATAATTATTTTGAGATTGACAAAAAAATAAAAAAGAGCACAATAATTCAAGGACTGAGGGAGTAATAAAGAATTATTTGTAAAATACAGACTTATTTATTTCTAAGTTGACGATATACGTATTGCGACACGTGATGTTAGTTAGGTAATTAGCATGTCTTTATAATGATTTTAGTCTTATATATAGGTAGCTAGCTAGCTAGCTAGGTTCAATCTAGCTCTATTAATTGCATGTGATATCATTATTTTCGTTCTATCATTATAAAAAAAATTAATATAAGAATGTAGTTGTGTTAAAATTTAATTTAGTAAAAAAAAAAGAAAAGAAAAGAAAAGAAAAGGAGAATGAATATTTATGACTGTGTGTGATTTGGATAACTTGGGATCACATGATTAATTCTTAGTGTAGGTTGGCTTAGCTAGTTTCTTGTTCTTTTTCTTCTTTATAATTAACGATATGATAGGTTTTGTCACTACTCCAAAGTACAAATAACCTCACCTCACGAGACAACTGTATATATTTGAGCTTCTCCTTCTCATTCGCTAGCTAATATGGTTTGGGGGAAGTCAGTAGTGGAGTGGAGTGGAGTGGAGTGGGCTGGCTTGGTTTGGTAAAGATAGATAGCTTCAACAAGAACTCTTTTGTATGCAACAAAAATTTTACTAAAAGAAAAGAGTTCTTTTTTTAGACGCTTCAATGTAACATTCCATTTAGAATATTCTATTCTTTCAGTCATGATAATTTTTTTTATAATTAATTATAATAAATAAAAATTACTCTATATTATAACTAAAAGGGGTTTGCATGAGATAGATGATTGCATTGGAAAAACTCTTATTTCGACAAATATCAACAAACTATGACTTAAATATCAATTTTGTCACTCTACTTTCACCCAAAATTTATTAAGCTCACTTCACTTCTTTTTTTTGGCAATTTAATCACTCTACTTGGACAGGAGAATCAATAAGCTCAATCAATGAGCTCTGTTGTGCACAGCGGAAGACTAGCAAACTAATTAACAGAGTATAATAGGATCAATCACAAAGAAGAGAAAGAGATTGAGGCCAACAGACTGTCGAAATTTTATTAGAGATACACACCTTCAAACCGTTCTAGGTATATAACTATTTATATGGATACAATAGAAAACCCTAAAACCCGTCGCTATGCGGACGCACAATGCGGCCGCATACGATTCGCAAGACTTCCATGCGGACGCACTATGCGGCCGCATGGTTTCCAGAACCTTACGCGGACGCCTTACGCGAACGCTTAGTTTCCAGTGTTCCATGCGGACGCACTATGCGGCCGCATGCTTTCTAAAACCCCGAATAGTCCGTACCATTCTTTCCAGTGTTCCCTCGGAGGGAACTGACCTCTTGCCTGGTTAATCGAGCCATCCCATTCTCAACAAGCTCATTGATTGAAAAATTCAAAGTAGAATGATTAAAGTGTGAAAAAATAAAGTAAAGTAAGTTTATTGAATTATTGAGAAAAGTAGAGTGACGAAATTGGTATTTAAGCCACAAACTATTAATAAAAGAAAAATGCTGCTACAAACACCAAATTAATATATTTAGTTAGTTTATATCATATCTTAAAATATTAACATGTTGACAATAAAGATGCAAATCCACAAATTGTCAAATTGTACATCAACAGGTTGGTACTTGGTAGTATGTCCAACTTTAACAAGAACTTACTATTGCATGAAGTCTTTTTGTTAGGATGTAAATATCTGATAACTACTTATATAACAATCTCCTGTCGTTACGATAAGTTCACGAAATAACACAAAATAAACTTTAGTTGTAAGTTTAGTATCACTATTACATGGATACTTCAATTGCAGCATATCTGTATTATCACTATTGTATGAATATTTTAGTTGTAAGTGTAGGATTACTCTAAATTGACTCAGTTTAATTGTGAGTATAGTATTTTAGTTTGGATGGCTTAGCCTATTGCATGTATATTTCAAATTTGATTTGACGGTGTAAAAATTTAAGTAAATTTAATTAATTTAATGACAATAATACTAAAATTTATAATAATGCTATAAACTCGAGCTAATAATATCATTCGTTAAAACTATATTTATGAGTTGCAATCGTTCGTTTCACAATCCGAAACGAATCATGTCGGAGCCATTTTGATGCACAATCCTATTTAACGATATGTTGATTGTAATACCCTAACTCTCCTAATGTGTTATTTGCATAAGTATGTGTTTTATTAGCATGAGTAGAAATACCATGATAGTAATATGAGTTATGATTGTGTAGCTTGTTGAGTATTTAGCCTGATATACTTGTGTTATATGCATAAGAACTACTTTGGTTGGTTTTGGTCTTATAAGATGACTTTGTATTTAGTTTGTAACACACTGGAGACAGAGCGATCGCCTTGGCATGGGCCAGAGCGATCGCCCTGTAGACAGAAAGTGGGATTTGTGAATTGAGTACAAAGTGATCGCTTTGGCTTATAGCAAAGCGATCGCCTTGTGGACAGAAAGTTAGCATTGGGGATCTGGGGACAAAGCGATCGCCTTGTAGGCAGTGGATAAAGCGATCGCTTTGTCTCGCGATAGGGCGATCGCCTTGTTGACAGATGTGCTAAATGTGTTTAAATATTATATAATGCATGCAAGACCTTTGGCTGTGTTGAGGACACGTCCTAGGAAAAGAGAAACCAGCTTCACTCCACCTCTTAGAAACCAGCTTCACTCCACCTCTTACACTCCTAAACACCCTAAGAGAGTATCCATTACTCTCATTTCCTTCCTAAATCACCTAAGAACACAAGAGAGGACTGTGTGTGCTGTCAAGGTGTGTTGCTGTGTGTTTTTGCATCTCCTCAATATCCAACCATCCAAACTTTAATCCAAGACCAGATTTGTGTTGCTTGAGACTAGGAGAACAACTTTGAAGGTTTTGATTATCTTTTTAGTGGTGTGATTTCTATAATTGAGGTAAGTTACTAATCCTCCTTTGCATGCTTAAAGTTTTAAACTATGCTAGTGACATTATAGACTTGCTAGCTTTGTTAAAGATGTGATATACTTGTCTAAATGTTACATGGATGGGTGAAATCTTGATTGTGATGATGAACTTGGTATGAGATATTTGGTTGAGTTAATTACTCATTGTTGAACTTAGAATTGTACTAAGAGAAGAACAAAGACTTTAATTGGAAGAAAGTTGTATATAGCAACTATACCCAAAGTGAACAATTATGTTAGTGAACTCTTGAGGTAGAGTTTGAATGAACAATACACACCAAATATGTTGTTAAATCCCTATAAAATCGAGTTGGTTTGAGTAGAATTATGAACCCACAAACAAGGTTGAATTGAATAGTTGATGTTGTGGAATAGAGACTTGTAGATAGCTCTATGTGATTGTATAAACTTGGAAAGTATGTTCTTGATGATAGCATGTTATTGAGTAAAATAGATTACTTGACAATTACCAAGTTCACTACTTTTGAACTTGGGGGTTAAATTGCATAAGATGAGTAGATACCATTTTGTGCATTGCATTGAGTCCAGCTGGCATTTGTGTTAACGAGTCATGGTGGGACGACATATGGCCTTGACAAATCAAGGTTTGGAATCGCTATAGGTCGCCGTACTGGTATGAACACATACCTCACATGTTGGCCACAGGTGGGAGGTAGCCCCTCTGTTATAGCAATATGTATGACTTTGGTTGCTAAGATCTGATAGATTTTCGGAGAGACTTGGCAGGTTCGGGGATGTCGATACATCATAGACGAGTATCGATACACGTTGTTTATTTATATATTGCAGGAGCAATGCAAAAGAAGAGTAAAGAGAAACAATATCCTTTGTTATGTGATTTACTTACAAGTACTTATGTGAACATCAAATTGCTATGTGTTTAACATGAGTTGTATATCGTTGATGATATTTCATGTTTGAGTTGTGATGTATGGAAATGCTATCACTTGATTTCGATTACAGATGAGCATTATGCCATGACATGTAGTTGCATTTAGTAACTTACTGTGTCTTTATGACTCACCCCGTTGTGTTTAATTATTTTCCTTAGATTCGAACCAGCTAGGCAGCTCCCAGTGAGGTCGGTGAGAACGGGGCTAGATAGCAGGTTGTCTTCGTAGTTGTACTTGGTTTGTACAGTTATGTTAGTATTTTCTTTTGGTGAGATACGTTAGTATGTAAAGTTATGTAAACTTTACTTTGGGGTAGAATCATACTTGGTTGTATATTATTCTTTTGGTAGCCGTCATGTATGTCGTGCTCTTCTACAGTTGGTATCGTTTCAGTTGTTTCCCGAGCATGTTATAGCTCGTGGTTTATGTTGTGGGTCCGGCATGTTGTGGCCGATGTTATTATAGTAGTTTTCTTTCCCAAGTTGTAAACTCGTGGTTGTTACTAGTTGGTTTCCGGCTATGTTATCGCCGAAGATTGTTTATACTTGTGTTAATCAGGTGTTTATGTGTTTGGTTATGTCTTGTTAAGTGTTATGGCATCCCGACCTTGGAATTTTGTATGGAAATCCAGGTCGGGGCGTCACAGTTGGTATCAGAGCAATAGTTTTGCTGTTGCCGGGATAAGTTCCTTGGCCTTAGTAGGTGTGGTTATTGTTGAGTTATTAACGTCGAGTGTTGTGTGTAGGTTGTTAAGATGGTTGAGACTAAACGTATTGAGTCTGGTGCTGGGGGAAGTGATCAAGGTGATGAAAATGTTGATCGCCCACAGAATGTGCTTCCTGAACCAAATCAGAATCAGAATGAGATGTTGGTGACTATGTACAACAGAATGATGGAAATAATGGATCAAATGTCTCAGAGAATTGACGCAGGAGCGGCACCACAACCCGAAGTGGTGGCACCCCAGCCGGAGATTGTAGTACTACAACTGGAGATGAGACAGAGAAACAATACTCCAGTACTTGAGAGATTCCTAAAGTTGAAACCAAGAACCTTTGTAGGGGAGCCTAATGCTACGAAGGCAGAACTATGGATTGAACACATTATTAAAATCTTTGCAGCTCTGGGGTGTATCGATGACGAGAAAGTGATATTAGCAGTGTTCAAGTTAGATGGTGCCGTAGAACATTGGTGGCAAGTGTTGCAAGAGAGCTGGAATTCACAAGGGTTACCATTAAGTTGGCCTAACTTCTTAAGGGAGTTTAAAGCTCAGTATGTTCCAACAGTGGTTCGTGACAAGAGAGAAAGGAAATTCTATGATCTCGAGCAAGGAATTATGTCAGTGGTGCAGTATTCAGCGAAGTTCATCGAGTTGGCTCGATATTGTACTTACCTAGTGCCGGATGAGGAGAGAAAGACTCAAAAGTTTGTGAAGGGTTTGAAGACCAAGTATAGGAAGTAATTGTTATCGCTTCAGCTTACTGATTATCGCAGCGCGGTGGATCGTGCATATGCGATAGAGGGTGATATCGAAGAGCACAGGGGAAGATATGGTGCAAGTAATTTTCAGCAGTCTTCGCAGTCAGCTGGGCGAGGACAGGGTGGAGGTAATAGAGGTAATAGGGTAATTTCAAGAACCAAAATCGTAGAGGTAATCGAATAGATCTCGGATGATGGGCAATCAAGGCAACAAGCTAGTGGGCGAGGGTCTAATGCTCATATTACTCAGGGGCAGCGAAGTACTCCTGTGACATGTAATTTTTGTTTGAGAATGGGACATTCTGAAAACAGTTGTCGGTTCAAGTCAGGGTATAAAGCTGGGCAATGTTTTCAGTGTGGAGAGAAAGGGCATTTGAAAAGATATTGTCCTAAGCCGAAGGGCGGTCAAATGGGGGCCTTTAGTTAGCAGTCTAGCGGTGCCAAGAGAAAAGTGAGGGTAGGCCTAAAGTACAAGGTCGTGTGTTTGCGCTCGATCAGAGGGGAGTGCCTGAGTCGACGTTTGTGATAGGAGGTAGTCTTTCTATTTTTGGTAGTAAAGCCCGATTGCTTATAGATCTAGGGTGATCTCATTCATATGTTGCATCTCATTATGTGCCCAATTTATGTGTGTTACCTCAGTCTTTGCCTTATATGCTTGAGGTGTCTACTCCATTGGGAGAATGCATGATAGCGTTGGATGTCTATCGAGCTTCCAGCTGGGCGAGCACCAAGGTAACATACGCCACATCGATATGACGACCTGGCAGCGTCAGGCCGTCTACCTCACCAGTATACTCTCCCAGCGCGCTGATACAGGGATCTACAGTGCGACCTGAAAACATCCCAGGTCGACCTCATCAGCATCAAGCAACCTGAACTTGCCAGGCCGACCTTGACAACATCGAGCGACCTGGGAGCATACCAGGCTGACCTCGATAAAGCCCCTTCAGCTCGGCAAAGCAGAGTCCTTTACAAAATCACCTCTCGCCTGGGAAGAGTCCTACTGTAATTCTAAACACACCAGTCCTAAGCAGACAAAGAAACATAATCCGAAGGACATGGGGATTAATCATATCTCTCCCATTCCAAAACTAACTAGGATTATGACTTATCTTCTTATAAATAAGCACCCTCATAAGGTACATGAAAATTACTTGCTTACAGATTCTACTAGCTTTACCTCTCACACGAAGTATTGCTAATTCTCACGCCTGAGGGTTATCGCTGGGACAACCCAGCACCCCTTACGGTGTTCTTTGTTGATCACAGGCTCGAAGCTACTTGCACTTCAAGGACAATCCCTGTAACACAGAGCTGGAATCATACTAGACTACACACGTGGACCAGACACGTTCACATACAATCTTTTTGGCGTGATCATATGGTTTGCATAGTTCTACTCTTATCACGTTCTATGGTTTGCATAGTTCACCTCTTGAAAAGTTGAAATGGTTCGATTCTAGCCATCCCCCAAACTAGATTATTGCAGTTAATGATCCAAAAATTTGCAAAGAGTCGGACTATGGTTTAATTGTTTTCTCTCATCAATATGAAAGGTAATCATTTATAGTGATTTGAAATTACTATATATATTTGACCATTTTTATGCAACGAATTGCATAAATCTGGGGAAATCTGTCTTCTACTCCTCAGATGATTTGGGGAAAGATATCTTCTATTGCTCAGATATGGCGATATCTAACATTATTGATAGTTTAAATTAAAAAAAATAATAATACTCTGTTTTACTAATGATAGTTTATTACTAAAAATAAGAGCTTATTTGGTACAGCGTTTTCAAAACGTAACGTTTTTAAAACGCATATTATTTAAAATGCAGATTTTTCATTATAAACGCGTTTAGAATATCATTTTAAAACGCTATCTACGTAAATTGAGTAGTTGTCAAAATGACAGTTTTACCCTTTTATAAAATTATGTCTTGCTTCTAATTTAATTACTTGTTACGTAACAATGAAAATCCCAACAATAATTACTTAGGTAACTGAATAGGGGTCTGTTCGTCATTTCTATAACTTAGGGATCATTAGTTTGGAAAACTACTAATACAAGTCCAAAAACTCAGGGGGTGAATCTGTAAAATTATTTCATCTTCTTCACCAGCCGCACTCCCCTGTTCTGGCTTTGATTTCTTCCTTCTCTCTCTATTTTTTTTTCTCCAAGTTTGTTCATACAAGCCTCCACAAGATTAAACAATACCATATCCAAGACTCCCTCTCACCTCGATTTTCTTTCTTTCTACTTCCAGCTCCTAATCAGTTTTTTTTTTTTAATTCAAATTATAACTTTAAAAACCCAATTCAATTTTGAATTCAAAAAAAATCACACACAAAGGAAAGGAGGAAGAGGAGCAGTGAGGTTGGGTATTTTGGGGAGGACACAGTGTTTGCTGCGTTTTACCCACTACGTTTTGAAAAAAAGCTACTACTATATATCGCGGCATAAAAGAAGCACCGTTTTGGAAAACGCAACGTTATATTAAGAGCCCGTTTGGTGCATCTCCATCTTGTATTGCTCAGAACCGTGAGTTGTTGGATGATTTTTTCTTATTAGCGGTTTCTATCTTTTATTCCAGTTATTAATCTAAAATTAACTCATAAATAAAATAAAATTTACATTTTTAATTCCTTTTTTTTCAAAAACAACACATAAACAGAATCAACTCATTCTATAACTAAATTAGTTTTATATATGGATAATTTTTCTCAAAAAAACCGTATGTTTTACTATTTTTATTTTATTAGTGAGAAAATAAAATGAAATATAAGTATTTGTTTAAGAGATAGTATTAACTATATTACTTAAAAATAAAAAAGTTAAAATAAACAAAATTCAAATGTTAAAGCAGTTTTTTTAAAAAAATGTTTTGTCATTTAAGGATAACAAAAGCAACATTGATAATTTTAATTTTTAAAATTTTTTATTTATACAAAAACATAACTCATTTGCAGAATAACCTCATTCTAGTGTTAAATTAATTTTATTGAGTTGTACTATACTAAAGATGCAAGAATTCTGTGAATTATGAGCAGTATTTAATGTAATCACGTGTAATTTCTTGGGATTTATCATAGTCCATCTAATGTGTTGTTAGACACTTTAGATCTAATTCATTTGATATGTAATATAAGTTGCATTCCCGAAATTTTGTTTTAAATATTTTAATTAATACTTTACTAATTGTAGCCTGAATCCTCTCCCCCTGTAAGACGAAAAAATTGTTATGAAAAATGAAAATGAATAAGAAAAAAGATGAAAAATCAGAATGTATAAGATATGTTTTATATTTACCTCGGCATCAATAATGACGAATTCCAAACTGGGTGAGACTTTCAAATAGTTGTCGGATGGTAACAACTATTTTCTTGCAAGTCTCACTTTCAAAATTCAATCTGATGTTTGTTTGTGGATATTTTTGAGCAGTGTTGGAACGAATTGAAGGCCATAATTTTTCGGTAATATAATTGTGGATGTTTCTCTTCTAATACGTAGAAATAAAATTGAAGATTCATGAAGACAAAATATATAGGAGGTGGGAAACTAAATTAAGGACACTGGCTTTGGGAATTCAATAGATTCAAGTTTACATCAATAATCGGATGTATTGTGTTTTTTTTATTAAAGAAATATGTTAAATGTAATTAGATATTGTTAACATAGAATTATGTGTAACTTTTAGTGTTCCAAATTGACAGATTAGACAATGTATCTAGATGTTCTGTTTTTAGCAACTTGTTTTAGGCAAAAAACTTCTATAAATGACTGACTAATGTGCTTCTGTCATTATATATATATATATATATATATATATATATATATATTGATTTATGAACAATTATTGAGAATGTACTCCCTCCGTCCCGAATAAATGTTCTTAGTGGATAAAATACAAGAATTAAGAAACATAATTAATGATGTCCTGTAAAATGTGTTGTGACCATAATACCCATGAACATTAATTGAGTTCAACTACTTTAAATAATTGAGTTTATTTGACATGTGTTATATTAAATGAAGCTTTAAGGGTATATTAGGAAAAATGATAGAGAATAGGTAGATCAAAAGTCTTTAGGAACATTAGTTGGGACATTCTAAAATAGAAAGTAGGAACATTTATCCGGGACGGAGGGAGTAATATTTAGCTAGTACTCTATCTATTCTAAAATAAGTATCATTCATTCAATTTGAGACGCTTCAAAATAAGTTGCCCACTTGATTTTTAGAATGATTCTTTAAATAAATTGTGAGATGAAAAAAGAAGAGGGATCTATTGATTTGACACTATTAATTGTATTTTAAGAACATTAGAGGAAAATTACATAAAGTTAACTCTTTTCTCAAAACTCACGTAAAATCAATAAAAAACCCTTATTTTGAAATGGATAAGTAGTTATTTTGAAGTTTGACTACTTAATTTTTTATTTTTCTTTATTTGAGTCTAAAGTTTGGCTATTTATTAAATTCTTTTGAAGCATTTTATGCAATTAAACTTAAGTGAATTGTGATGAAATTTTATTGTAATGTTTTTATTATATTATTAGTTTCTTTTTTGTTTTTTTTAATTAGAAAAAAAAAGATATAAGCTGATGAATGCTAATTTAATTTTAATTTATTTGGTTAGGGCTTAATTAGAAAGTATTTGGTCACTTGCGCAAAGCCAATGGCTTGGGCTTCTAAGTTTTGTGGGTAAGAGTGAGTGGGAGTAGGAGTTTTTGTCAAAGATTAAGAGTTGAATATATGAATAATTGGGCCAATCCCCTTTACGAGATTTTCAACTGTTTTAAGTTCTTATTTTTATTTTTAATTGTTTAAATTTATTTTAAGTGATAAATTAATTAATTGTTTCAAAACTGTTCCCGTAATAATCTAAACAACGTTTTAAGCATTGTCTTTCTTTAATTTTTTTCTGTAAATTCTCCCTGTTATTCAAATTATTGTTTATTTGCTACAGCCTTCATCTCTCTCTTTCTTTCTCAGTTTCTTTCTATGTTTAGTTCATCATAAAAAAAAAATCAGTATAATTTTTAAAATTATTTTAATTATTTTTATCTTTTTTTTATTAATATTATTCGTCAATCGCTGAATGATAGCACAACGAAACGGGGATTGAGGGGCAGCGCCCCTTGCGGGGGTTCGGGGGCAAAAAAAGTGACAACTTTTTTAGAAGTGTCTTGAAAAATTCATTTAATCTTTAATTCCCTAATATTCACAACATATTGTGCATCAGAAATAAAAGTTATCCATCGCGATGCATAAAAACAGTACTTTTTTTAGTACAATTTTGTGCATAGCGATGCACACTTTTGATGCATCGCAAGTGTAATGTTGTGCATCGCGATACACAAAAATAATACTTTTCAGTATAATTTTACATTTTAATGTGATGCACGCAAATGTAATATTATGCATTAGTATTATTTTGTGCATCGCGATGCATAAAAATAATACTTTTTAGTACAATTTTGTGCACCGCGATGCACACTTTGACGACAAAAACAGTTAAGAAGTTAACTGATGACAAAGTTGTAAATAAAATAGAAGTTAATTAGTCAGTCGTTGTTAGGTGATGGCAAAGTTGTAAATAAAATAAAAGTTAGTCGATCATTGTATTAGTTGATGACAAAATTGTAAATTAAATAAAAGTTTGTTAGTCAGTTATTGTTTATTGGAGTACGTCTATTTGGGAGTTAGTTAGTTAGAGTGTGGTACAATAATTTGTGTATCGCGATACAACAATTTGTGCATCACAATGCATAACGTGTTCCGTATTTTTTAATGGCATAGATAATATTTAATAATAAAAATATCCTTTTTCAATTTAAAATAATTATATAAAACTAAAATAATTAAAAATTTATTAAAATATATCGATCCAAATTTCAGTCAATAGACTGCAAACAGATTCCGTAAATAACAAATCCGATCCAAATTCGACTCATTATCATACCTACTAAGCTAATAGTATTTCATTGTGTAGGCCAATCGACCTTTGAATTTTCTAAAACTTTGAAATGATATAGACAAAATGGGAAGAAAAGTCAATGACGCTATCGATGATCATAATCACTCTCTTAATTATTCTTTGAAGAGATTGAACAACTCTCTCCAAGAATGACTCGAGAAGTGAAGGTTTTAAATAATCCAGAAAAATAATACTTTATCCGTCTCAAAATTATTGTCTTTTTTTTTCCAAAATAATTATTTTATTTAAAAACTTTTAGGATATTATTTTTATTATTTTATTTTTACTTTTTTTCCTATAATTATGGATTATATACACATAAACATTAAAAAAATTATACATTATATCAATATTAATAATTAAGTTAATTATTTTTTTTAATTTGTATACCGGGTCAAATAAGACAATAATTAAGGGACGGAAGGAGTAAAATATTTCCTTCATTCTAGGCAAATAGTTCAATTTTTTTTTTTATATTTTGAAGTCAACATGTGACCGAATTAAAAAAGTCAAATTTTACCTGAAACTAAGAGAAAAATATGTTTGATTTATGTTAATTATCAGTCAAACTTTAACTAAATTGACTGAAAAAAAATCAAAAGTGAAGGGAGTAATATGTTTGGTTTATGGAGTTCGTTTAAATTAAGTATTGTAATGTTGTACAATACAATTATTAATGCGATGTAAGTCATAAATTATATTGTACAGTATCTTACTACTTGCTTTGAACGAAATCTATTACTTTGGCATTACTCTTTTAAATATGAGTGAATTACAGGTCGGTCCATTTTTGAACATTTGTAATCGCTCCAGTCTAGTATATTTTTTAAAAAATTAAAAAAGACATTTTTGGGGCAAAAAGACAATTATGTCATTAATGAAAGAAAAGCACGGGCGCATCAGTAACGAAGACATATTGATGCCCAATTTAATGAAAGAAAAACACGAGCGCATCAATAACCCAAGGCATCTTGATGCCTGATATGTGCATCGAATTTGGCGAGGCGATGCCTGATTTGTGCAACCCAAAATTTAAACTTAATTTTATGTATTGCGATGCATGATATGTGCATCAAATTCAATCATATTGGTATCCCGGTACCTAAGTAAAAAACATATCACAGGATGCATTTATCTTTTATTTTTTGACGAAAATACTAATATGCCCTTAATATTCAAGCATCAGTATACATAATCAAAGTATTGCGATGCCCAAATATTAGATTGCGATGAACCAAAGCAGTTTAAGACCCTTATTCATTTCAGCATCGCGATGCACAATTTCTGCATAGGAATTATTAATTGTTGCATCACGATGCCCAATTCGGGCATCGACTATATGAAAAGGTGGGATAAAGAAAATAGAATCACCAAGTAACCCTCCTCTATTCAAATCGTAGCTTAAAACATTTTAATTTTCAAAAACGTCTACTGATATAATGTTAACTGATAAAATTTTGGCCAACAACATCATGTTTACGCAATCAATATCATTTGAAGTATTTTAGATCGAGTGTAAAATAAAGGAGTTACAGGAGATATTACAAACTGAGGCATTGCGTTTTCCATTACAGAGACGAAGTGTTTTAGATCGAGTTTTCAACGAATGTCTAAAATAAAAGAGTTACAGGAGATATTTTAGGAAAAAATCTTAGGGTTTACAGGATAAAATATTCACAGAGACATTTTAGAAATAATTTTATAAAATTGCCTTTTAGATTTTAAAAAATGGTGGACCGGAGAGAAAAAAACGTTATAAAAATGGACCGGGCAGCAATTTTCCATTTAAATATCCTTGTCAAAGAAAATGTTACTTCCTTCGTCTCGGATAAATGTTCCTAGTTGATAAAACACAAGAATTAAGAAACATAATTAATGATGTGCTGTAAAATGTTTACTTCCTTTGTCTCGGATAAATGTTCCTAGTTAATTAGGTTTACAATTTTCATAATTTTTCATCTTTACCATCCACTCGTATTGTAATTATTTTGGTTGTGCTTATGTATTTTTGTAATTATGACCAACTCTAATGACACTAATATATTTTTTAATAATTAAATTAAAAAATAGACCATTTAAGTAGAACGAAGAAAGTATTTGGTTAGACAGGGTCTAAACTCTAAAGGTTCATTTTATCTCAAACAGGGGTTTAAACATAACGTCTGTTAGCTTTTTGTGGGTAAATGGTGATGTGTTAAGGTCAAAACAGGAAATGAACTTAAAGAGCAAAAAGGATAAAGTCCTCTTTTAAAACAAAAATGTTAAGTTGGGACCTCTTTAACTAAATTTCATACTTTAAACCTTAACTTGCAAAAGGAAACTTCAAAATCTTAAATAGAATTGATTCCATGGCAAGTTTAGTTCCTCTACTTTCACAATACTACTTCTTGAAAAAAGTGTACATGACAAAAGAACATGACCACTTAACGACCAAAAATTATGGTCAAAATATAAATTACCCTCTAAGGTTTTTACCAAATTTTAAAGTGTCCCCCACATAAAGTTTGTCCTAAAAACCCGTCTGATGTTGTCAATTTTCTCAGTTAGCCCCCTGGCCGTGATGACCGTTAAAAAAATAACGAAAATTCATCACGTGCCTTGCACGTGAGGGGGGCAATTGGGCAATTTTCTACTTTTTTTTTTTTTTTTTTGTACTTTAATTATGATCACATGTGAAGCAGTTTTACAAAAAATTATATATTATATTAATATTTATAATAAATTTAATTAATTTGTCTTAATTTGTGTGTTCAGTTAAACATAATAATTATTTTCAAACAGACGATTATTTAGGAACAGAAAAAATATTTCTTTTAACACATAAAAGTATTTCTAATGTCTATGTATGAAAAAAGGTGTTTTGATTTTACCGTACAGCCAAAAATTCAACTACTTACTAGCATGATCCGAGAAAACGAAAAGAACAGACATGGACCTAATAAAATATTCCAAAAAAACATTTAAAAAGAAATGGGAATCAGATTGGCTAATCCAAACAGAACCTTATAGAAATTGCAGATTCAGCATATGTGTGATCACGAGGAATCGAGGCACCAATTTGGTTTGCAAACGAATAAAATTCTTGAGCCCAACTTGTAATCTGTTTGGCATCCACAAATTTTTATATATATATATAAGCAAGATAGTCCTATTTTTGAAAAGATCCCGCCAAAATACAATTTTCAAAAATGAATACTATTCTGTCAAGAATTGCACACGGTTTTGCTGTTGAGAATAGCCCATAGTTTTGCCTATATAAGCAAGATAGTCCTATTTTTGAAAAGATCCCGCCAAAATACAATTTTCAAAAATGAATACTATCCTGTCAAGAATTGCACACGGTTTTGCTGTTGAGAATAGCTCATAGTTTTGCCTTGAAACTCGGTCAAATCCTTGAAACTATGTTTGCCTTGAAACTTGAAACTCATTCCGCCTTGAAACTGAGTAGAAGAGCAAGTTGAACCTAGGATTTGGCATTGAACTTTGAATTCGTGAATCCAACTCTCGCCCTCTAAACAAACACGTCTCCGGCCAAGTGTCTCCATCTCCTCACAAACCCCATTTCTGTTCACTAGGGTTCCATCTCCAGCAGGCTATGATTAAAGCAATATCGCCTAATCTCTTCAGCGTCATATGCAATTCTCTCGCAGCTCTAGTCTCTCTCTGTGCTAAGGTTCAAACCTTAGCAGCGTTGGACCTCGCTCTTTTCTCTGGCCAAGCAGCGTACAGTGTTGTTGCTTCAGCGTTCCAGCGTGAGTTACCCAGCAGACTATCAATTAGGGCTTGGATTCGGGTTTTCTTTCCCAACACAAGCAAGTTCTTTCAATTTCTTTTTATTACTTTTGAATTAAGTACTGAGAATTGAGAAGTGTTGTTCGGATCAGAGGTATATCACACTATTCTACGTCTAATTTGGGTTAATTTTGAAAATTTTGTGAATCGCTGTTTGCTAGCGAACAAATTTGTGCCTAATGTTAACTTTTATATGCTGATTTGGGTAAAGTGTGAGAATTCAATATTGCTTTTGTTACTCAGTTACAGTTTGGTTAGGGAGAATTCGAGAGCAATTTTAGAATTTGTGAACTGGGGATTTTTGTGAGCTTCTAATTAAAAGAAAGTACAAAAAGAGAGAGGAAATTTTCCTCTTGAATTGTTATCATGTTCAAATCTGTTATTACATTTACTTTTTAGTCATGGTCAGTTGTATGTCGCTTTGTTAGAGTTATCAATTTTAAACGTCTTCGAATTTTGATATGTGATAGTGATAGTAGTAGTAATCGTACATGTTCAATGACCAATATTGTATTTAAAAAGTATTTTAAAATGACAAAAACTTATAAAAAATCGTCTTATAGGTATTTTATGTAAAATGAATTCCCTGACCCTACCTACCGTATTACGAATATTTTCTGTAAAACGGATCTTTATTAAAACTACTGTTTACATACATATTTATCATTAATGTTACTATATAATTTAAATTTTAATAATATAGACGGTGTAACGCTAGGATGCATTTCTAGTTAAATTAAAACCCAATAATACTGCCATCCAAACAAATGTCAGGGATTCAACATTCATTGTATGATTATGATTATACGATAAAGGCCTTCAAATCCTGTGTTAGAATCCACCAAATTGAAGCGGGTTCCCATCAAAATCTCATCATCTTCTTCCTACCTTCCTAATCCCTGTTTTTGACTTGCACACAAACGTGCATCTATCGTACAAAGTAAACTTTTTCAAGAATACTTTGTCAGAAATGGAAATTAGCCATTACCCTACTCCATGTTTATCCCTTTTCACATTCCTCTCGGGTTTATTCCATTTCCATGGCTGTAATCAAAAGTCATCTCCTGAATCAACCTCAAAATCAGCTCCCTTCTTTACCGCAAGTTCTCCCCCGGGTCAATCACACTATTTTTCCCTTTTGACAAACTTTTATTTCATACCCTTACAGCTAGCTGGTCCCAAGTTTGGATGAAGGAGTAGGTGTATTAGCTTTGTCAAATCACCACGTACGTAAATTCTAAAAATTTTCTGTGTAAGATGAAATTGAATCAAGGAAAAAAGGATTTATGTAATGGATCCCAGTAATTGTGACAAAAACTGAGTTGATTCTAAGAATATTTGTGTAAGATCAAACTGAATGGGGAAAAAAGAATTCATGTAATAAATCCCAAGTAAATGTAAAAAAGACTGAGTTGAGTTGAGTTGAATTGAATGGAACTAACTTTTAATTCATCCACCTCCACCTCCACCTATAGTGCTCTCCAGTCTGGACCCACCACCCTTTTCATCTCCTTGAACTCAAAAATGGGTCTCTCTGTCGATCGACAAAGAATGCAGATATTCTGTATTGTTGTTTACCGTCCTACCAATAAGTATGCAGCTGTTGCATCTAATTTCTTGTTTATTGGTTTGATAATCACCCATTTGACTTAAGATTATATAAATCTGGTATAATATCTTGTTTGTTTGATTTAAGATGTTCTACCTGAATTCTGCCTGTTATAATTGAAGTGGGGTTTTCTTCAAAAATCTTTCTTGCTAAGGTATGAATAAATTTATTAAATCTCGTTGTACATATTGTACTTATTTTACCATATTTGTCATTGTCATTATAAGTGGATAGGTGCTATACTGTTTCTGTTTGGCTTTTCAATCTATCGGTCGTATGTGGATTTGCGGGTGACCACAAACCAACCTGATTATCACTATTAATAATAATTATAACGAAGATTTTAGTAGTCAGTGATCTGACTTAAGCTCTAGCAAGTGGCTATTAGTTTATTGTTCATGATTTATAGGTATTTGATTTTCCATGAAATATTTAACAAATACCCTAGTTGGAATTTCCTTATCTTTTGTACCGAGTATTATATATATATATATATTTTTATCCTCTGTGTCGATAAAATAACAGTTATGTAGTTGTCTTTTGTTTGAGTCAGGCACTATTTAGCTGGATTGCATAGGTTTTGTTAGTGCAAAATGAATAATTTTTTAAACGGTTAGTGTTGATGGTTATCTTGGCCACTAATAAGCTGAAAGTTATAGCTGTAGCATCAATTTGTTTTTCAAGTATAGATTGGTTAACAATGAAAGTGATATTTTCATTTTAATTGAACTATTAGTTGGGTTTGCTGTGAATATTAAATATTTAGTTAGTGTTAGTGTGTTTTTGTGTTTTTTTTTTGGTATTTCGATGAGAAAGGGACTTGCTGTGACTGTGAGGACCAGTTTTGATTTTTGTTGCAAGTTGAGGTTGTGGTTGCCTGTAAATTTGACCATTACTTTTCTGTCCTTTCTATTTGGTCCTAAGCACGAATCTTCATTGTATTTGGCATCCCCAACCCCAAAGCCAAAGCCAAAGCCTACCACTGTTATAAAATGGCCTTTTGGCTTCTTATTTTAAAGTCCAAGAACCCCGGGAAATTTGTGCCACTCTCATTGCTAGCAAAACCAAGAGCAGCAACTCATTCATCGTTTGCTTCTTGTGTCCTGTTCTCTCTTCTCCCTTGGATAATGAAAACTCGAAGAGGAAAGCGTTCTGAGGTATATGCTTGATGCCTGTTTAGGATTTCAAGGCCAGTGTTGATAATAAACTTGGGTGTTTGCCCTTATTTTCAGGCATTTTGGCCCTCCATTGTCATGAAGAAATGGCTAAATATCACGCCCAAGGCTAATGATTACAGTGAAGATGAAGTTGACCCTGATACTGAGAGCGAAGACGATGGTATTGATTTTTCTAAATTATGATGTCAATTGATTTCTTGCTCACTTGGCGCTTAATCATATCCTCTGTTTGCAATTGTCGTCCAGCTTGCTCACTTAAAGATGAAAGAGTGCGTGTTGGTGAGAATAATGCCTGTAGAACACAGGGAAACCTCTCCGTGTGCTCAAGTCAAACTTCAGGCAGTAATTAAATAATCTCTCTTTCATTATTTTTCGATATCAGTCAACTCTTGATCGGTGCCTATTAATGCTTGCAGAAAAAAGGCTTATAAGTTGTCATTTTCTGTCTCACTGTGGATCTTGAGATTTACGTATCACTTGCTTTTGAAATTTGAGATGCTTCATGCTATAATAGAGGCATACTGAGATTTCCGTACCACAGTGATATCAAAATTTGGCTTGAAACTTTTCCATATTTGAAGCTCTCACCGCTCAATTCAAAAGATTTCTTGTTCCTTTGTTAGTCTGAGGACCAATTTTAAAGTTTGTTTTGTAATGTTATGTTTGCTTTATTCAGGAGAACTTTCAAAAGCCCATTCACTAAAACACAGGAGAGGGAAATCTGAGACTATGCGTGTTCAATATATAAAGAAAAAAGATGTGAGGTTTGGCTCTAAATATGGCAGCATAATATATGATTCCCTCGTAATGAACGCCCAAATATTAGTATCTTGTTCTCCTTGTCAATTATAATGCCTGTTTTTCTCTAGGGTGACCGTAGGCACTTGGAATGTTGCTGGAAGACTTCCATATGACGATCTTGAGATTGATGAGTGGATTTGTATGAACGAACCAGCAGATATCTACATTCTTGGGTAATTATTCATCGCATACCTGTGAATCCATAAATTTACAGAAGTCTGTATTAGTTTTCATAGTCTTCTCTACCAGGAAATGTCTTCAGTTTTGATGGCCCCTTCAGATTCTTAACAACTTTTATTGGAATTGACATGGATGTTTATAACTGTATTACTTTCTCCATTTTAGTTAGTCAAAGAGCCTTTGTTTGACTTATTTGGTTCAATTGACTTTTAGCTGGAGCACCATCTGACTGTTATCTGTTTAATCTTTTGAAATTACGAAACTTGTTTGCAGTAGTTTTAATGTAGTTTATGAATGGGTATATTTTTATGCCTAAAATGAGGTAAATTTATATCTAATATTGATCCTAAAAGTGGGTTAATGTTACAAAAATGTCGAGTAAGGATTCTTTGAGTGGAACAAAGAAGTACGGGCTTAATCACTGAATTTACTGCAGCAGTAAATCACTTTTATACTCAACTTACTACAATTGTTCTTCTATTTGAATTTTTATCACTATTTAATTTTAATGGAAACATCTATCCATAAAATTTGTATCCAAGTGAATATGATCTATCCTTACTTCAAGCATCAAAGTTGAATTGATATCAATTAGCAGCTCATTTTAGTTTAAATTGATCCTCGCACATAGTGGTTCAACTTTAGGTTTATCTTGTTTGTTCCCAAACAATTCTATGCCTCTTAATTTTTAATTCTCCTAAGGAGCTACTACCAATGTTAATGAATCTTTAGTATTCTGAGCTATGTCCATTACTAAAGCCATTTGAAGTCCACTATTCAATCATCCGAAGACTCCTAATCGGTTACTAGATTATGCTTACTTTTGCTAGATTTTGCATATTTTTTGACCAAGACGCCTCACTGGCAAGAAAGATAACAGCTAATATAGGGAGATGATATGATGGCACTTTTGTAGTTTTATTCAACGAAATCACCATCTATTTGTGTAAGATAGCCTACTTAAGAGGCCATACTGGAGGCTAGTCCGAGGCTTCGAATTTGGGACAGGAGTGAGTTTGTCTTTTTTCCCTTACTCCGCTAGCTTTTGGCTTGAGTAGCATTACCTGCCTGTGCAGGGTTTAAGTTGGTGTTGGAAACACAAAGTGATTGTTCAATTCTTGGGACATCTCTGAAAACTCTGCTTCATCTTTCCCCTTTCTGTAGCAAAGGCGAAGTAACTGAAAGCATTATAGTGCATTTCTGGAAATGATGTAGCTGCGTTCGTTAAGAATAGAATTAAATACTTTTGAGGTGTTATTTGTTGGATTGGTTCAATTAGGTGATGTGACTGGTTCCACATTCATATTTGTGTGTGTGTGTGTGTGTGTGCATGCAAAGTGTTTGTTTTTCTAAGAAGGGAGGTGGGGTGGTTCATCAAGATTTCCTATTTACCTACTTTATGCTTAGTAATTACAATACAGGATCTTTCCACATAACAAATACTCCCTCCGTCCCTAAAGAAGAGTCCCATTTCTAAATTTAGGCTCTGAATTTCCATTCTTTTTTCAAGTGGGACTCTTCTTTTGGGACGGAAGGAGTATGTAATTAACTTATGCCTGCAGTTGACAGTTCACTGCATTTCAAGAAGAAACACAGAACAAAGCAGCATTTCTAGTATTAAGATTGGCATGTGTCAAGTTTATGCTTGTTTATGTCTTATGAAACAGAGACTTGAATCCATGTCAATTACCATGTGCATAATTGGCTTTCCTCGATCCCTCCTTTCCAACATTTTCACACTGAAGGATTGTCCATAAGACTGTTAGTGTACTTATCTTTTTGTTTTATTTTTTTTAAGCATTGGCCATCAATTTCTTCTTGAGTAGTGTTGTGCCTCAATAACTTTTAGATGCCTTTCTGCAAAATTACTTCAAAATCTACTGAGAAGATAATTCTTGAAACTGAATTATGAATTTACATTTGCATATGTATTTTTGTTTTATAGTTTCCAAGAAGTAGTCCCTTTGAATGCTGGGAATGTTCTGGGGGCAGAGACTAGAAGGCCAATTCCGAAGTGGGAAGCAATTATTCGCAAAGCTTTGAACAATTCGTCGAACCTGGAAACCAAGCACAAAAGCTATAGTGCTCCACCCTCTCCAGTATTAAGAACTTCCTCTGCAGCTGATGTACTTGCTGATGTGGTTGATTCTGCATCATTAGAAATTATGACTGATGGTTCTATGGGCCCCATTTCTATTAGTGACCCTGAAAAGCAAAAGTTTGAAGAAGTGATTGGCGCAAGAAAAAGAATACAGTTGAAGAGAATTTATGGCATTGATTGTGATAATAGGTTGGATTGGCCTGAACATTCATTGGACAGAGC
Organism: Platycodon grandiflorus; assembly: GCA_016624345.1. NCBI lineage: Eukaryota > Viridiplantae > Streptophyta > Magnoliopsida > Asterales > Campanulaceae > Platycodon > Platycodon grandiflorus. Next base: position 10,670,890 of record CM028364.1, read on the forward strand.
TTCTCAGGTTCTCTCTTCTGGTTCTAAGCTGCGGCGGGTATTGAGTAGCTCTGCGCGAGTTGGTTCTGACTGGTTGCTGAATCCTTTAATTCCCAGTCCTCAAATTATTAATTCTGATGCTGGTGGATTGAAAAGAGTGTATCATAGCTCGGGAAACTTGGGTTTGCACTGGATGGATCAGCCAGATACGTCTGCTGAAGTTCTTGATTCTCTTGCTGATGTATCCGATCAATTGTCTGAGGAGGAAGACGATCCTTTTGCTGATGCAATGGAAGTAGAAAATGAAAAGGAACTTCTACAAGGGGTAAAGTCACGTCCGAGGTATGTGCGAATCATCAGTAAGCAGATGGTAGGGATATACATGTCTGTTTGGGTCCGCAGAAGGTTAAGAAGACATATACACAACTTGAAAGTGTCTCCGGTTGGCGTTGGGCTTATGGGCTACATGGGTAACAAGGTATTGCTTCCTTTATTATGAATTATGCAAGTTTTCCACAAAGCTTTCGTTGGAATGAGTATTGGGTTGAGAAGCTCACTAAAATTCAAATGCGTAGCTGCTTACATACTCGATGTGGGATATTTCTCCCACACTCAACCCCCCTTATTGCAGTTTACTCGACTACTTGCTGGTAGCAGTTTTTAGATGCTCCAACTTCTTACTATTATGTAATATCTACAAATTGATTACTATTCAGGACATTTACCTTGACTTCATTTGATGTTTAATCAAGTAATGTTTTCTGATGTAGGGATCTGTTTCCATTAGCATGTCACTTTTCCAAACTCGGCTATGCTTTGTTTGCTCTCATTTGACCTCCGGTCACAAGGATGGGGATGAAGAAAGGCGTAATTCTGATGTGTTAGAGATCTTAAGACGTACAAGTTTCTCATCTGTTCTCGACCCTGATCAACCACAAACAATACCCTCTCATGAGTAAGCTACTCTTCTTTTTTGGGATTCAAATGCTTTTCATATCTAACTGAGTACACGTGGAGAAATTGCATTACTTAGTATTTTCTGAAAGAGATACTATTTCAATTGTTCTACTACAAAACCAGTTTAAAATGTCAAAACCAGCAAATAGTATCAAGCTCAACACACTAATCTTTCTCGTGCCTTCACAATTTCTTCTGTTGCAAGCTTGACGAAGGGATATCACAAGAGACTTATTCATTTCTTTAGTTGTTTTTGTTGATTTTATATCATTTGATTTTCCTTTTGTATCTTTCTCACTCTGGTTATTCCAAATCTCCATCTGGGAGTCTACAACCTCTTTTTATTGTGTCTTGGAATCATATATTAAACATTCTTTCTGATTGCTTCTGTAAACAGTCAGATATTCTGGTTTGGCGATTTGAATTATCGAATCAATATGCTGGACACAGAGGTCAGGAAGCTCGTTGCCATGAAACAGTGGGATGAACTTCTCAATAGTGATCAGGTGAGATATAATAGTGTATTTCTACCCAGAATTTGTTGTCTTAACCTTGTTTTCCTGGTTATGGTGATAGATCCAGGGTCTGTCCGAAAATGAGGATCACTTTTCTAAGCTACAATAACCTTTTGAATCTTACTCTTACTAGAAATAAGGGCCACAGTTACGGAATGCATTATATTTTTTGTTCTCTAGTACTATTAAGGGTAGTTTTGAAAGAAAATAGTGTGTTAATCTGCATGATTGTTCTCTATGGTGGCACTCATTTTAGGATGGAGGAGTCTCGATGAATCAGTGGGCCAAATGTGAATATAAAATTGACCTGTATCATTGTGTATAGTCTAGGATTGATTTGTACTAAATTATGTTTCGTAAGATTGTCGGCTGTTTTATTTTAATATAAGCATACTTATCATGATGACAAGATGAATGGAAACATGGTGCATGTCACAGCTAAACAAAGAAATTCGAAGCGGGCGGGTGTTCGATGGATGGAAAGAGGGAGAGATTGACTTCCCACCCACTTATAAGTATGAAGTCAATTCTGATAGATATGTTGGTGAAAATCCAAAAGAAGGGGAGAAAAGGCGAACTCCTGCTTGGTGAGTTATTTTCTTATAACCAACAAAAGTAGATAAATAGTCAAATGACCAACGTACTATAAACAAGTAACTGATTTGACCAACCAATTCCCAATATACAAAATGTGACCAATGTACTCACTAATTGAAGCCAATGTGGTCCCTCTGACTAACGGCCCATCCATGAACTTAACGGACTTGCTGATTGAGGCCAAATGTAACTAATGTACTCACTAATTGAGGCAAATGCTACCAATGTACTTACTAATTGAGGCCTCAATTAGTGAGTACATTGGTTACATTTGGCCTCAATCAGCAAGTCCGTTAAGTTTATAGATGGACCGTTAGTAGAGGGACCACATTGGCCTCAATTAGTGCGTACATTGATCACATTTGGTATATTGGGAGTTGGTTGGTCAAATCGGTAACTTTTTGATAGTACACACGAAAGTGTGAAACTTGTATGTGTTGTTGTTTGTTTGTTTTTTCTCTTCCAAATGGAGTTAATTTTCAAAATTTGGAATATAAACTCTGTAATGCAGGTGTGATCGTATATTATGGTTTGGAAGGGGCATAAAACAGCTTTCTTACAAACGAGCGGAGATGAGGCTGTCTGATCATCGGCCTGTCAGTTCAGAATTTGTGCTTGAAGTTGAAGTCTTTGACCAACAAAAGCTTCGGAGAGCCCTCAATTTGACCAGTGCTGCAGTACATCCAGAGATTATCATAGACGATGAAGGAGAGTTCGAACTATAGCATATAACAGGCAATCAACCTTAACCATACGTGAGTTGCATGCTATCATTATGCCTTAAGTATGAAATTACGAATTCTATTAGTCCACGTGAATTGGGTGAGGCATCCACATATTGATTTTGTATCTTATCATTTACGTGGATTAAGTTTGAGCTTGTTTGTGGTTTTCTTTCTTAAGCAGGGCAATGATTCACAGTTCAACAAGTTCTACGATAGTTAGGTTATACAATAAAGGGGAATCATGCTTTCTTGGATTTAACCTTCTGTACATAGATCCTTGAAGCAACACTGCATACAGTTTCAAGATCAGGGATGAATGTGAAGATTCAGTACTCTCAAATGTATGTTTCGAAGAGGGTTCGAATTTTATATGAATTTTGAGTGATTTATACTAAGCATACATAGATAGCGTGAGTCACTAGTAAGGGTGTGGTCTCTAGAATGGTAGAAAGCCTTGTAAGTTTGTGCTTTACCTGTGTTGCACGTCTAATTTGAACCATGTCCAGTAAGTTCGTTGCCAAATCAAAACTGGAGCGATAACTGGTTTCAACAATAGGTCAGAAGAGACAGAAGACTCGAGAACAAATTTCATCCAAAGGAACTCATTGGTAGCAACCTGAACAAAGCAACAAGAGCATTGGAGTCCGTGTCATTAGGCGTTGAAGAAGGTGTTAATCAGCTGGGATGCTGTTGTAGCTTAAAAGAAGGCAGTTTGTCATTGGAATTATGTTCAAGGGTCGGTCAAGCTCAAGCATATAGTGAATGTAGTTGCTTTGAGGTTGTCTGTCATCAATTGTGAGGATTTTGTACAGCGACTGTGAGGCTGTTTATTTCCCGGCGTTGTAGCTGGAATCCATTTTTGGCTTTCTTTGTGGGTGTGTTCGGATCTTTTGAGGGTGTAATATTGGTTTATCTTCTTAATGCATACATACTTCTTTAGTGAAAGGTGTCCTTCCTTTCCCTTCCCCCTCTCTCTCAAATTAGTTACTCTGCTTTTCTGAAAGTGAAGAGAAACTTGATGAAGAAAAAAGAAATGGTAATGGGTTACCAAAAAGTATACATTTTTCTTCATTTTCTCCTGTTTAGGTTTTGCTAGCTGGAATCTTTTGAGTGTCACATATATGTCTTGTCTTGTCTTGTTATTAACTAATTCATTCTCCACAAGAGAAACAAAAACACAAACTACTATTGGTTGAGAGTTGTTAGGCCGGGGGCAACAAGAAACCACTTTTCTCATTTCCATGTTATACTAACAAAGTGTGATTTTATTCATCCAAAGTTGTTTAAATAAAGCAAATCTTGCACATACATAAACTTCCTTTTCTGTATTTGGTGAAGAAAGCTCATGACACTGTCAAAGTCATAATAACACGCTACGGAGAGAAATGGTAAGACGAAAATATATTACAGCTAAAAATACATGACACTTTTAATGTCACCATACCAAAAAAAACACTCGTTAACAAACATGGTGGAATAGAATTTGCGGAAGAGAATGGAAACTCGTGGTGAAAGCGAGCTTCAATTTCTCTTGATCGCGTGAGTTGCAACTTAGAAAACATATATTTCGGGTTGAGTATTACAAATAGCACTGCGCTAGTGCATAGTACTATCTCCTGACTTTGAAACGTTGACCGTATTTATATTTTTGTCAACACGGATGTTAATGGAACTATAAAATAGCTAGAATGAAAAACCACTAATAAGTTTGAGTTAGTTGTATCTGCTTTGATTATAAGAACACAAGGAGTTTAATTTTACCAACATAAAGTTGGTTAGAAAAACAAACATTCCCGGAAAACGTACCATATCTTGCTCTCTACCTATACTATATATGTATATGTATGTGTGTGTGTGTGTGTGTTTAACACTTTGTAATAGTCATTCAATCTTTTAGTGTGAACAAATTATTTTTTTGGTAGATAATGAATTGTACGGTAATACTGTTACTAGTTACATTTGTATTGGTTTTTAAGGGTGTAAGAAGTTTGAGCTATGAAGGAGGAGCTCTAGTTCTCGAGTACTACAAAGAAACATGTCCCATAGCGGAAGAGATTGTGCAACGTCAAGTCGAAATTGCTGTAAGCAGAGATCCTAGAATGGCTGCTTCCCTTCTTCGCCTTCATTTCCATGATTGTTTTGTCATGGTTAAGCTCCTCTCTCTCTCTCTCTCTCTCTCTCTCTCTCCCATCTCCATTTATATATATGTTTATCTTGGTTAGTACTAGGTTTCTTGGATTCACTCGTTTGTTTTTCTTATTCCTTGTAATTATGGTTTTGTGGTAGGGATGCGATGCATCGCTTCTTTTGGATGATTATGGGGGCATAGTAAGTGAAAAACAAGCTGGACCTAACGTTAATTCGCTAAGAGGATTTGAGGTCATTGATAAGATAAAGTATATCTTGGAGGAAGCATGCCCTTGTATGGTTTCTTGTGCTGATGTTTTAGCGATTGCTGCTCGTGATGCCGTTGCACTGGTCTCTCTCTCTCTCTCTCTCTCTCTCTCATATTTCAATATGCATCCTAATTCAGTCATCACTGATCTTACGATCAAGATGCATGTTTGCATATGCTGACGAGTTTTCTACCAAAACAACTTATCCCACTGTAATTTTTTCTTTTCCAAAGAGAGGCGGACCGAGGTGGAATGTCTACTTAGGAAGGAGAGACTCACTCACAGCAAGCTTTAATGGTGCAAACCAGTTCATACCTGCTCCAAATTCCTCTTTGGAGACCCTTATCGCTAACTTTCGACAACAGGGTCTTGACACTGGAGACTTGGTTGCTCTCTCAGGTAATTAAATTACTTAAACTACTATTTAAGCTTGGTAATTAATTATTGGCTTTGCTTAGATTCCATTCTACAAACAGGTAGCCATACAATGGGCAAAGCAAGATGCCTCAGCTTCAGGCAAAGAATCTACGACGATAATGCTGAGGATTATTCAAATCAACGTTACAAAGATAACAACTTCCGGAGAATTTTAGCATCAATGTGCCCGAGATCAGGGAGAGATGATGTGGTGGCACCACTCGATTACACGACACCGACAATGTTCGATAACCACTACTTCCACAACATTAAACAAGGAAGAGGATTGCTTATTTCTGATAATGTGTTGGTGTCTCAAGATTATGGAGAGATAAGAGAGCATGTTTGGGCTTATGCCTCAAATGAAGAACACTTCTTTGATTCATTTGCTAATTCCATGATCAAGATGGGAAATATCCATGTGCTAACAGGGAAGGAAGGAGAAATCAGGAAGAATTGCAGATATGTTAACAACTAGAGAGGTTGTTTTTACCTCTTTTGTTTTGTATAACTAGTTATAGAACCCGTTGATTTTGATATTAATTGATACATTGTAGAAATAATTTTGAAAAAAAAATTGTTGTTATTGAATATAAGCGTTTATTGACTTAATGTTTGACGAAAGTTAAGTATTGTCAATATATGCAAATTGATGGTCGTTTATTATAATATTTTTATTTCAGAATAAGTGTTTTTTATTAGTGGTCAATAAATATATTTTCGTTTCTATACATTTTTTAAGTATCCTTTAATGATTTGGTCAAAAAAAAAAAAGTATCCTTTAATTATATCAAATTGTTGTTTTTTTTTCATCTTTCACTTAATAAAGATATTTTAGACATATATTTGAAGAATTTTTACAAAATTAAAAATAAAATATCGACTTTAGGACATACAGAAGAAAGATAACATTTTTTCTGAACAAAGAAGTATTGTATAAGGATTGAATATAATTATATTTTTTAAAATAATTTTTGAAAATCATTCAATGATTAGAAAAATGTTTAGTTGGATACTATATTTATATATTTTTCATACACTATCAGTGTGAAAGAAATTTACAAAAATATATTTTTTTGTTTTGATGAAATGATTTAGATTTTTGTTGATATGTATCACATATTATAGACATTATTTTAGGGCGTATTAAATAAGAATATGAGACCCATAATTTGACACGGAGAGAGTAACATTTATAAAAATAAAAATTGGTTGATTTATATTATAAAATAATTTATAGAATAATTTAATATATTTTTTAAAATCTTTACATATAATATAATTGGTTGAGTTGGTTTAATGTATATATTTATATTTAATATATAGGGTGTGAGTTCAAATCTCATTGACAATAATATTTTGTTCAAAGCTATTCTCATATTATAATTAAAAGAAGAGTAATACATTTTGTAAAAAAAAATTGAGAATTGAGAGAAATATATTTATATTTATATATAAATATATATATATATATATATATATATATATATATATATATATATACACACTTCACCAATTTGGTCTTTTTTTTTTACTCTCTCCGTTCCAGGTAAAGAGTCCACTATATTATTTTGGAATATTATTCCACTCAAATACTCCACTTTAAAAAATTATGCTTACAATTTTCATAAATTTTCAACTTTACCCTCTTCATGTAGTACAAACATATTAACTATGCTAAAATATTTTTGTAATTATGACCGACTTCAATATTACTTATATATCATTTAATTATTAGATTTTTCAAACATGAACTCTTTGGATAGAACGGTGAGAGTATTTCTTTTTCTTTCTTTTTAAAATTTGGTTCTTGCATGAGATTGTAAGCTAGCTGTTATGAACAAGTAGTATGGCACCAAGTTTTGGTTTTTGTTCAAGAAAATTCTTGAAAACTAAGTACATCAGACACCCCACTAATATATATATGTATATATCAATTGTATAGGAGGAAAAGAGTCCGAATTGTTACCTGGCAGGGCGGCACAAAAAAGAGTCGTCAGGGATGCCTCCATCTGTGATCCACGTGCCATTTAAGCCAAACAAAAGAGAGGGAGGTGCTGCTTGTGTTGCCGGCCGAATCTCAGAGAGAGAGAGAGAGATTCTATGCATGCTAGTTGTGCCAAATGCCATCCATTAATACAAACATGGCCGGAGGAATGGAAGCATCTTTCATGTGATTCTCATTGGTAGAGAATCTCAAGGCATAAAAAATAAAAATAAAAAGTGAGTATATATATAGGCATAATAAGGAAGATTAAAAGAAATGAGAAATAATTCTTGTAGCTAGGTCTTGGAGTAATGGAGATAGAGAATTGGAGGCAGGACTTAGGAGGTTCTCTTCCTGTTGACAATGTACAATCTCTTGCCTCAAAGAACTTGAAGGACATCCCTCTTCGGTATATTCGACCTGAGGTCGAGGCCGACGAGGTTTTACCCGACAACTCGTTGCAAATTCCAGTGATTGACATGAGCAAGCTAGTCATCAGCAGCCAATTAGGCTACGAAGATGAATTGGCTAAGCTTCATTCCGCATGTAAAGATTGGGGCTTCTTTCAGGTAAATTTGATCGCATCTAATATATATATATACTGACCACTTGTGCTACCTCTGGATCTCAGACTAATAATTTGTTCATTATAGTTGATCAATCATGGAGTATTAGAGTCAATTGAGAAAATTAAGGTGGTGACAGATGAGTTTTTTAAGTTATCATTGGAGGAGAAAATGGAATGTGGACAGGTACCAAATAATATTGAAGGGTATGGGCAAGCATTTGTAGTTTCTGAAGAACAAAAGCTTGACTGGGGTGACATGCTCTTCCTTCTTCCCTTGCCAGTGCCTCAAAGAGACTTGAGATTTTGGCCTAAAAATCCTACTTCATTCAGGTAAACAAACAAACCAAGATCTTTGTTTGATTAAAAGTCAAATAACTATCCCAAATGCATGCAGGGCAAAGATTTCTCCTTTAATTGCTCTTTCTGGCTAATGTCTTTTGGTTCAAATATCACCATTCTAATAATATCTTCCCCTATGCTCCTACTTATTTCCCACACACAAGCACAAATGATAGGGATGTAAAACACAAAACTAGAACCTAAAGAACCTGCAGTTTTGGTTTTGATTTGAGAAAAGCAGTTCAATCTGGTTTAGTTTCGGGTTTTGGCTAAAACCGGTGAAGGTGAAACCAAAGCCGTGCAGACCCCTAGCTACAAATTTAAATCTGCATCTACATACGGCAATTTATTGGTTCTAAGTACTAACATGATTATACATATCAGGTCAACGGTGGATGAGTACTCGGCGCAACTGCACAGTGTTTCCATAAGACTCTTCAAGTTAATGGCTAGAAACCTTGGAGTTGAAGAGGAGAAACTAAGCAGCTTGTTTGAGGATTGCACACAAGGAATCAGAATGAACTACTACCCACCTTGTCCCCACGCTAACAAGGTCGTGGGCATTGCTCCACACTCTGATGCCACTGGGTTGACCTTGTTGATTCAAGTCAACCAAGTCCAAGGACTTCAAATCAGGAAAAACTCTAAGTGGATTCCCATTAATCCCCTCCCTGGAGCCATTATCATCAACATTGGTGATGTCATGGAGGTATGTACATTAATAGCCATATATAAACGTACCATTTTTTTCTATCCTATGATCAAAGGCAACTGAAACAGTTTTTATATGCAATGATCGTTATAATTTCGTGGCAAAAACAGATAATGAGCAATGGAGAATACAGTAGCATAGAGCACAGAGCTGTAGTGGATTACGACAAGGAACGCCTCTCGATTGCAGGATTTCACAATCCAAATCTTGATGCAAAGATCGGACCCCTACCAGAACTTGTGAAAGAGAAGAGATCGAAATATAAGACCATTAGTAGTCAGGAATATCTGAAAATGATCGTTTCCAGCAAACTTGATGGCAAAAGCCTGCTGGATCATATGAGAATTGATCCATGAACCAAATAATTATCTCTTAAGACTTGTATTTGTTTGAGTTATTCAATCCTTTAACAATGTATATCATGTTTCAATGAAGGTTTAGAAATTTATCACAAAAGCCAAGTGTTTTGAATAAAGACTTTCGTAGCTTATAACAAACCATAAAGTTTGGCGAAGGCCTGTGGTTAAGGTCGAGTAGAAAGGTATACTCCCTCCGTTCCACCAAAAGGTTCACATTTAAAAAGTCTAATTATTAAAAGGATATGTTAGTGTCATTGAAGTTAATCATAATTACAAAAATAATTAAGCACAACTAAGATAATTACAACACAAGTGGAGGGTAAAGATGAAAGATTATGTAAATTGTTGGCATAATTTTTGAAACTCGAACTTTTAAGTAAACATTCCAAAATAGTGCGTGACTTTTCGAACGGAGGGAGTAACTAGTAACAAGATACTCCGAAAAAATAAAACGGAAATGTGGCCATTAAATTATACTCCTATAGATTCCTTTCTAACACTCTAAACCATAAACAATAGAATTATGCATAACAGAATTTTTTTTAATAATATTCTTAAGCTTCTAAAAACTCAATCTTCTTTTTATTGATATTTGTTTGCTTAATTGGCTTGACATTTGAATTGTCCGATGGATGGAGTACATTTTATTGCACGCACCTTTGGGATACTTTTGTCACAAATCAGCTACACTTTGAACAAACCAAGACATGTGCGTTTTAGAGCATCACCAATACAAATGTGAATATGGAAAAAATTGGGTGTTACGACCATCTCCAACCCAACCCCCAAATCTCCAATTTGGGGGTTCATCCAACTCCAACCCAATACCCAAACCCAAACCAAATTTGGGATAGTGAATAGTGCAACCCCAAATTTGGGGCTATTCACTACCCCAAATTTGGTATTGGTGGGATCCATGACATATTTTGATTTTTAATGAATTATTAAATGCTCAAAATTATTAATAATAGGATATTATTAATTTAAATATATTTTAAACTAACAAATATCTAATTTTAGATATTATTATTAATAAAAAAATAAATATTAATAATATTACTTATTTTAAATTATTGAACATTATATATAAATTCAGTAATTTATAATTAATTAACCTTTTGTCAATTATTTTGTATATATTATACACAAATAAATTATTATTATACTAAATTATTTATAAAACACAATTTCACATTTAAATATTATTAATGATTGATGTCGTAAATTATATAATAAATTTAATTATAAAATTACTAATTTTTAAATATTATTAATGACGTAAATAATATTATAAATATAAAATTATTAAATATACTATAATAATTAATTGTGCAATCCTAATAATTATTATTTAAAAGATTAATAGCAAATTAATATACATGTTGATAAATAAATAAAAAGAAATAAAAATAGAATATGCTAAGGAATATTCTATTTTGGGGTAAGATTTGTGGATGTGGGTTGGAGTTGGAATAGTGTTTGGTGTTGAAATGGACCAAATTTGGGGTAGTTTTGACCAAATTTGGGGTTTTGGGTTGGAGATGCCCTAAGATTTACATATTTTTGAAGAAAAACTCTCCAACGCAATTGTGGGGAGTGGATATGAAGTGTCAACTAAATTGTTTTCATTGGTTATAAAATTTTTGATTTTTTGACATCCAATGCAATTGTGGAAGAAGAGTGTGAATAAAAGAGTTTTTTTTTTTTTTTTTTTTTTATGATGCTCTAAGAGCATCATACATTGTTGGTTCTTAGTGGATTAAAAGAACCCAAATGACTAGTTCCTCGACATTGTGTGAGTTCTTAATTTTGGTTCTTAGTTCTTCCGGTTCCTTTTAGTTCCAAAATAAGAACTAGTTCTTGCACCACGGCTCTCCTTCCTTGTAACACCCCGAACCCTCGTATGCATGATTTACTTATGTTATGTGTGAATTATGTGTTAAGCTTGTTTCATTAGCATACTAGTTAAATTATACTTTTATTTATATTTTAATTTCATGTTTATGGGAATTTGCTATAATTGTTATGCATTGATAAATTGATATTTATGATTCATGATGTCCAATTGATGTGTTAGAAATGTTGTGTGATCACACCTAGGAGTGCCCAAATGTTCAAACCAATGAAATAGAGTAAGAATAGAAGAATGCTGGACAGAAAGTTTGGCACGGCCGTGTGCCTTTCTTTGGCACGGCCGTGCAAGAGTGTCAAATTTTTCCAGAGAGTTTGGCACGGCCGTGCAGCCTTCCATGGCACGACCGTGCGAGAGTGGCACGGCCGTGTGACTTCCTTGACACGGCCGTGCAAGTCGTCCTGAATTCAAAATCAGGATTTTTGAATTGACAATTATGCCCTTAAAACTTACCACATGTGTGGCTCTCCTTGAGCCACAACACTACCCCTTCCCCAATCTGAAAGTTATACACAAATATGGGTGGAGAGACTTCATCTTCTCTCCATTCTTCCCTCCAAATCCTCTATTAGAGCTCTAGAGTGTGTGTGTGAGAGTTTGGTGAGACTAGTGTGTGTGTGTGGGTTCCCGGAGATCCAACCATCCGATCGACGATCCGAGACCGTCATTGTGTTGGTGTTGAGCTAGGGAGCAACTTGGGTGGCTTCGATTTCATTTTAGTTGCTTTGATTTTCGTCACAAGGTAAGTTACTAAACCCCCTTTGTATGCTTTAAGCTTCAATGTGTGTAGACCATCAATGTTATTGTATGACTTGCTTTATATGTTACTTTCATGTATAAATCTCTAAGTTGAGATGAGTACATTATACTTGTGCTATGAGTATGTGTTGAATGATGTTAGTGAGCAAAGATTGGAATATAAATGTTAGGATTTGAACAAATAGAGGACTTAAGCCTTGAAAATGGGTGGTCTTGCATTTAGCATTGAAACCCTAATTTGGTGAACTTTAGTAATAACTCTGAGAAGTAGATTTTAGGGAAGATTATGACTCCCCGAACAACATGTTAGATTACTACGAGGTTTAGAGTCCGATTGATCGAGATTCTAGTCCTCCGTACTTTTGATACTGTTAAATTAGAGACTTGAGTATAGCTCTAATGTGTTGAATCGAATGTTTACATATTTGTTAAATGATGATGGGTGATAAAATAGAATAATCTACTTGTCATTTGTCAAGTTCACTACTTTTGAACTTGATGGTTATTTGCATTAGATGAATAAGAACATCTATTTGTGCATTGTGTAAGTCCAGCTGGCGTCGTTGGTTGAGTAAGGTAGGACGACCTATGGTCTTCACAAATTAACGTTTGTGATCGCCATAAGTCGCCGTACCGGAGTTTCACACACCCCTCTTCTGTTGGCCACAGTTGAGAAGTAGCCCCAATGTTGTAGCAATACGCATGGCTTTGGTACGCTAGATTGAACTTGATGGTATTAATCGGGGACGTCGATACTACATACACGAGTATCGAGGCACTTTTGGTTATTTTGTGTATTGCAGGAGCAACGGAAAGAATGGATAAAGAAATATCATATCCTTTATAACGTGGTTTATTACGAGTACTTATGTGGACATCAAGGTGCTCATTGAGATGTGTTATGTGTGTATATCAAGATGATGTTACATGTTAGTTGTGATATAAAAATGTATTGCAATGTTAAAGTTATCGTTGAGCATTATGCCATGACATATAGTTGCATTTAGTAACTTATTGAGTTTCGACTCACCCCGTTTGTTGTTTAATTATTTTCCTTAGATCCGAGCCAGGCAGGAAGCTCGCGGTGAGGCCGAGTAGTACTATCGCTTAGCTTGCAGGTGGTCTTTTGTTTTTGTAGCCTTGGAGCTCTTTTGTCAATAGTGATAGATAATTCTTTTGGTGAGGACGATTGGTTAAGTAAAGTCATGTAGACTTTACTTGGGTAGTATGAATACTCTGTTTGTACCTATTATTCTTTTGGTAGCCGACACGTGTATTTCGAGCTCGTATACTCTATTACATGTTTAATTCAGTTATTTTCCCAAGCATGTCGTAGCTTGTGGTTTTTGTACAGTTGGTTCCGGCATGTTGTGGCCAAGGCAGTTAATATTATTAAAGATGTTTCTTCAAACCTATACTTGTGTTTTATTAGTTGGGTTCCGGCTATAACGTCGCCGATGATTGATTTTATCTTATCAAAGTTTTTGTTATTATGGATTTGTGGTGTGTACGGATTGTTGCGCCACGTGTTTTTATTAATCGTTATTGTTAATTGCTTGTTGTTTTGGCGTGTCCACCTTGGGATTTCGTACTGGAATCCAGGTCGGGGCGTCACAGTTGGTATCAGAGCAATAGTTTTGCTGTCGCCAGGATAGGTTCCTTGGCCTAGGTGGGTATGGTTTATTGTTTGAGAATCCTAACGTCGAGTGATGTGTGTAGGTCATAATGGTGGAAACTAGGAACGGAGCGAGTACTAGTAGGGCTGGTGCGAGTGCTGGAGAGGGAGATGAGGGAGCGAGGAATATTAACCGTCCTCGTAATGATCCCCCGGAACAGAACCAAAACAACCAAAACGAGGAGATGGCTAACATGTACCGGAGGATGCTTGAGTTGATGAATGAGATGACTCAGCGGATGAATGCGGGGGCAGGCCGCAACCTGAGGTAGAAATACCACAACCGGAGGTGGAGGCACCACAGCCGAAGGTGGTAGTACTAGAACCGGAAGCAAGACCGAGGAGCAACACAACCACACTTGAGAGATTCCTGAAGATGAAACCCCAAACTTTTCTGGGTGAGCCCGATGCCACTAAAGCAGAATTGTGGATCGAGCACATAGTGAAGATATTTGCAGCTCTGGGTTGCAGTGATGATAAGAAGGTTACTCTAGCGGTGTTCAAGCTAGAGGGAGCAGCAGAGCACTGGTGGCAAGTGCTACAGGAGAGCTGGGATTCGCAGGGAGTACCCCACACTTGGCCTAATTTCTTGAGGGAGTTCAAGGCCCAGTACATTCCAGCGGTGGTTCGGGAGAAGAGAGAGAGGGAATTCTACGATCTTGAGCAGGGTAACATGTCTGTGGCTCAGTATTCGGCTAAGTTCACCGAGTTGGCACGCTATTGTACCCACTTGGTTCCAAACGAGGCTAGGAAGACGCAGAAGTTTATCAAGGGGTTGAAGACCGAGTACAGGAAACAGTTACTGTCGCTGCAGCTAGCAGATTACCGTAGTGCAGTGGACCGAGCATATGGGATAGAAAGTGACATCGAGGAACATAAGGGGAGAATGAATGTGGGTTCTCAACAGTCTTCGCAGTCTTATGGGCGAGGACAAGGTTCAGGTAATAGGGGTAACAACAACAACAACAATCGCAGGGGAAACCAGAATAGGACACCTTCCGATGGACAGTCAAGACAACAGTCGGGTGGACGAGGGAGCAATTCTTCTTCTTCTCAGGGGCAACGAGGTGCTCCCTTGACATGTAACTACTGTGGGAAGTTGGGACATTCGGAGGAAACATGTTATAGTAAGGGTGGTAATAGGTCGGGCCAATGCTACTACTGTAAAGAGGTTGGTCACATAAAGAGGGATTGCCCTAAGTTGAAGGGTAGTCAGTTGGGGAGTGCGAGTCAGCCGTCTAGCGGTACGAAGAGGGATAGCGACGGTAGGCCCAAGGTTCAGGGTCGTGTCTTTGCGCTCGATCAGCAAGGAGTGCCAGAGTCTACGTCCGTGATAGGAGGTAGTCTTTCTATTTTCGGTAGTAGAGCACGAGTTCTCATAGATCCTGGCTCATCGCATTCATATGTTGCATCTCATTTTGTGAAAAATTTGTGTGTATTGCCCCAACCACTACCTTTTGTGCTTGAGGTGTCTACCCCATTGGGGGAGCATATGTTGGCTTCGGAGGTATACCGAGCTTGTGACATACTGATAGGTGATCACACTTTGCATGCTGATTTGGTTGTGCTGCCCATACGTGATTTTGATGTGATACTTGGCATGGATTGGTTGTGTGTTTATCATGCTTTAGTAGATTGCCATAGTAAGAAAGTTGCTTTTGCTATGCCGGGTGTTCCCGAGTTTGTATTTGTGGGTGATGCTGTCAAGAGTAGTATACATGTTATTTTTGCTTTGAGGGCTAGAAAGTTATTGTCACGTGGGTGTGCGGGTTATTTGGCGTGTGTGGTTGACAAGAGTATTTCCACACCAAAGTTAGAGGAAGTTCCGGTAGTTTGCGAATTTCCTGATGTGTTCTCGACCGATTATGATATGCCTCCCGATAGGGAAGTGGAGTTTTGTATTGAGCTATTACCAGGAACTGCCCCTATTTCTAAGGCCCCTTATAGAATGGCACCCGCGGAATTGAAAGAATTGAAAGAGCAGTTACAGGAACTTCTTGATAGAGAATTTATTAGAACGAGTGTATCACCTTGGGGTGCACCAGTTTTATTTGTGAGGAAGAAGGATGGTACTTTGAGGCTGTGTATCGATTACAGACAGTTGAATCAGGTAACAATCAAGAACAAGTACCCTTTACCACACATCGATGACTTATTCGGACCAATTGCAAGGGTCGATTGTGTATTCCAAGTTAGACTTGAGGAGTGGGTATCATCAGTTGAAAGTTCGAGCGGAAGATATTCCCAAAACTGCTTTTCATACGAGGTATGGACATTATGAGTTTGTGGTTATGCCGTTTGGGTTGACAAACGCACCGGCAGTATTTATGGATTTGATGAATCGTGTGTTTCATCAATATCTAGATTGTTTCGTAGTGGTCTTTATTGATGACATACTTGTGTACTCTAAGTCACGGGAAGAACATGAGCAACACCTGAGGGTAGTATTATCAGTTCTTCGGGAGAAACAGTTGTATGCTAAGTTTAGCAAGTGTGCTTTCTGGTTAGAGAAGGTATCATTTTTGGGTCATGTGGTTTCGAAGGATGGGATAGCAGTTGATCCATCCAAAGTGGAAGCAGTGACAAAGTGGAAAACACCGAGTACAATTACCGAGGTTCGTAGTTTCTTGGGTTTGGCGGGGTACTATCGGAGATTCATTGAGGGATTTTCCAAGATTGCTACACCTCTAACGAATTTGACAAAGAAAACAACACCGTTTGTGTGGAATGAGAAATGTGAGACTAGTTTTCAAGAGTTGAAAAGACGCTTGACGACGTCTCCTATTTTGACGTTGCCTAGTGGAGGTGACAACTTCGTGGTGTATAGTGACGCCTCGAAGGAAGGCTTGGGTTGTGTACTTATGCAGAATGGGAAGGTTATTACTTATGCTTCAAAGAAATTGACAGCTTCCGAACAGAATTATCCTACTCATGATTTAGAGTTGGCTGCGATTATGTTTGCGTTGCATAAGTGGAAACATTACCTATACGGAGCAAAGTTTGAGGTCTTCACGGATCACAAGAGTTTGAGATATCTCTTCTCACAAAAGGAGTTGAACATGAGACAACGTAGATGGATGGAGAAATTGAAAGACCATGACTGTACGATCCTTTATCATCCCGGGAAAGCGAATGTTGTAGCGGATGCATTGAGTAGAAAGACATATGTCTCTTGCTTAATGGTTCGAGAATGGAAGATGTTAGAGGATTTGCGAGATTGGAATCCTTCCAAGACAGAACGTGGAGTAATCTTTGCGAATATTCGAGCCACACCAATTTTGTTTCAACAGATTAAAGAGGCTCAAGTTGACGACCCAGAAATTGTTAAGATAATTGGTGTGTTGGGCGAGGGAAAAACACTCGACTTTGCGATGAACAGTGATGGAATTCTTACATTTCGGGGAAGAGTTTGCGTTCCTTCGAATGAAGTGGTTAAACGACAAGTTCTTGATGAGGCTCACAAGGCAAAGTACACTATACATCCGGGGAGTACCAAAATGTATAGGGATTTAAAGAAACAGTTTTGTTGGAGTGGGATGAAACGAGAAATCGCGGAGTATGTTTCGAGATGTTTGACTTGTCAACAGGTAAAGGCCGAGCATCAGAGACCAGCGGGTTTGTTGCAACCACTTGAGATCCCCGAGTGGAAGTGGGAGCACATCACGATGGATTTTGTGACAGGATTACCCCGTACTCGTCGAGGATTTGATGCCGTTTGGGTTATTATGGATAGGTTGACAAAATCGGCGCACTTTATTCCTATTGCAATAACATATTCCTTGAGTCAGTTGGCGGCATTGTATATTCAAGAGATAGTGAGGTTGCATGGGGTCCCAGTGAGTATTGTGTTGGACCGAGATCCGAGGTTTACGTCGAGGTTTTGGCAGGCATTACAGGAAGCTATGGGGACGAAATTGAACTTTAGTACCGCTTTTCACCCTCAGTCAGATGGACAATCGGAGAGGTTAATTCAAGTACTTGAGGATATGTTGCGTGCGTGCACGGTAGACTTTAAGGGAAGCTGGGATACTCATTTACCTTTAGCGGAGTTTGCCTACAACAATAGTTTCCAAGCAAGTATTGAGATGGCACCGTACGAGGCTTTGTATGGGCGGAAGTGTAGATCGCCGATTTGTTGGGATGAAGTTGGCGAAGCTAAAACATGGGGTTCAGAGTTAGTATAACAGCCGGTTGAGAGTGTGAAGGTTATTTGGGATAGACTACTTACGGCGCAGAGTCGACAGAAAAGCTATGCCGATAATCGGAGACGAGATCTCGAGTTTCAGGTGGGGGATTATGTATTCCTTAAAGTATCGCCACGTAGGGGTACTAAGAGGTTTGGCAAGAAAGGGAAGTTATCACCGAGATATATTGGCCCGTTTGAGATTCTCGAGAAAGTGGGGACATTAGCATATAGAATTGCGTTACCGCCTTCGTTGTCGGAAATCCATAACGTGTTTCACGTGTCTATGCTTCGGAAGTACATGAAGGACGACTCACATGTGTTAGAGTATGAGGAGATTACTTTTGAACCCGATCTATCATATGTCGAACAACCGGTAAGGATTCTTGACACTAAGGAACAAAGCTTGCGAACCAAACGGATCCCACTAGTTAAAGTGCTTTGGAGGAATCACGACATTGAGGAAGCTACTTGGGAGACCGAGGCCGATATGCGTGAGAAATACCCTCATCTTTTCTATGGACTTGGTAAGGAATTTAGGGACTAAATTCTTTTTAGGAGGAGAGGATGTAACACCCCGAACCCTCGTATGCATGATTTACTTATGTTATGTGTGAATTATGTGTTAAGCTTGTTTTATTAGCATACTAGTTAAATTATACTTTTATTTATATTTTAATTTCATGTTTATGGGAATTGGCTATAATTGTTATGCATTGATAAATTGATATTTATGATTCATGATGTCCAATTGATGTGTTAGAAATGTTGTATGATCACACCTAGGAGTGCCCAAATGTTCAAACCAATGAAATAGAGTAAGAATAGAAGAATGCTGGACAGAAAGTTTGGCACGGTCGTGTGCCTTTCTTTGGCACGGCCGTGCAAGAGTGTCAAATTTTTCCAGAGAGTTTGGCACAGCTGTGCAGCCTTCCATGGCACGACCGTGCGAGAGTGGCACGGCCGTGCGACTTCCTTGACACGGCCGTGCAAGTCGTGCTGAATTCAAAATAAGGATTTTTGAATTGACAATTATGCCCTTAAAACTTACCACATGTGTGGCTCTCCTTGAGCCACAACACTACCCCTTCCCCAATCTGAAAGTTATACACAAATATGGGTGGAGAGACTTCATCTTCTCTCCATTCTTCCCTCCAAATCCTCCATTAGAGCTCTAGAGTGTGTGTGAGAGAGTTTGGTGAGACTAGTGTGTGTGTGTAGGTTCCCGGAGATCCAACCATCCGATCGACGATCCGAGACCGTCATTGTGTTGGTGTTGAGCTAGGGAGCAACTTGGGTGGCTTCGATTTCATTTTAGTTGCTTTGATTTTCGTCACAAGGTAAGTTACTAAACCCCCTTTGTATGCTTTAAGCTTCAATGTGTGTAGATCATCAATGTTATTGTATGACTTGCTTTATATGTTACTTTTATGTATAAATATCTAAGTTGAGATGAGTACATTATACTTGTGCTATGAGTATGTGTTGAATGATGTTAGTGAGCAAAGATTGGAATATAAATGTTAGGATTTGAACAAATAGAGGACTTAAGCCTTGAAAATGGGTGGTCTTGCATTTAGCATTGAAACCCTAATTTGGTGAGCTTTAGTAATAACTCTGAGAAGTAGATTTTAGGAAAGATTATGACTCCCTGAACAACATGTTAGATTACTACGAGGTTTAGAGTCCGATTGATCGAGATTCTAGTCCTCCGTACGTTTGATACTGTTAAATTAGAGACTTGAGTATAACTCTAATGTGTTGAATCGAATGTTTACATATTTGTTAAATGATGATGGGTGATAAAATAGAATAATCTACTTGTCATTTGTCAAGTTCACTACTTTTGAACTTGATGGTTATTTGCATTAGATGAATAAGAACATCTATTTGTGCATTGTGTAAGTCCAGCTGACATCGTTGGTTGAGTAAGGTAGGACGACCTATGGTCTTCACAAATTAACGTTTGTGATCGCCATAAGTCGCCGTACCGGAGTTTCACACACCCCTCTTCTGTTGGCCACAGTTGAGAAGTAGCCCCAATGTTGTAGCAATACGCATGGCTTTGGTACGTTAGATTGAACTCGATGGTATTAATCGGGGACGTCGATACTACACACACGAGTATCGAGGCACTTTTGGTTATTTTGTATATTGCAGGAGCAACGGAAAGAATGGATAAAGAAATATCATATCCTTTATAACGTGGTTTATTACGAGTACTTATGTGGACATCAAGGTGCTCATTGAGATGTGTTATGTGTGTATATCAAGATGATGTTACATGTTGGTTGTGATATAAAAATGTATTGCAATGTTAAAGTTATCGTTGAGCATTATGCCATGACATATAGTTGCATTTAGTAACTTATTGAGTTTCGACTCACCCCGTTTGTTGTTTAATTGTTTTCCTTAGATCCGAGCCAGGCAGGAAGCTCGCGGTGAGGCCGAGTAGTACTATCGCTTAGCTCGCAGGTGGTCTTTTGTTTTTGTAGCCTTGGAGCTCTTTTGTCAATAGTGATAGATAATTCTTTTGGTGAGGACGATTGGTTAAGTAAAGTCATGTAGACTTTACTTGGGTAGTATGAATACTCTGTTTGTACCTATTATTCTTTTGGTAGCCGACACGTGTATGTCGAGCTCGTATACTCTATTACATGTTTAATTCAGTTATTTTCCCAAGCATGTCGTAGCTTGTGGTTTTTGTACAGTTGGTTCCGGCATGTTGTGGCCGAGGTAGTTAATATTATTAAAGATGTTTCTTCAAACCTATACTTGTGTTTTATTAGTTGGGTTCCGGCTATAACGTCGCCGATGATTGATTTTATCTTATCAAAGTTTTTGTTATTATGGATTTGTGGTGTGTACGGATTGTTGCGCCACGTGTTTTTATTAATCGTTATTGTTAATTGCTTGTTGTTTTGGCGTGTACACCTTGGGATTTCGTATTGGAATCCGGGTCGGGGCGTCACATTCCTTGGCCAGCAATATCACCTTGTGTGACATGCACTGTCGCTTTGCAGCAAGCGCGTGCATCCCATTTGCTCAATTCCCATGTGAGAGACCTATGAACCAAGCTGACATGTTCTGCCCTAGGGGTGGCAATTCGTGTCATCGTGTCGTGTTCGTGCCACACTATCGTATTTTCGTGTTATCTATCTTATTTGATCATAAATATAATAATAAACGTTATTTTAACTAAATTTATAATTTCGTGCTTTCGTGTTAGTTGTTACTAGTTACTTTACTATCCTTATGCTGGAGATGCTACTAAATTTTGTTAAAGCTTAGTCACGAGATCGATTATCAACGTCTTTGGATCAAGGATCAATGGTATCTCGGTCGATACCCGATGAGGGTTTTCAAGTGGACTCCTAGCTTTCGTCCTGATGTTGAAAGTTCGATTGTTCCGGTATGGTTTTCTTTACCCGGTCTACCTATTCACTTGTTTCATAAGTCTACTCTTTTCTCTATAGCTAACCTGTTAGGTACCCCGATTATGATTGATCAAGCCACGGCTTCTTTGTCAAGGCCTAGCGTGGCTCGTATTTGCATTGAGATAAATCTTACGGATGATATTCCTAAACGTGTTTGGATAGCCTGTGGTTCCAAATATGACGGGTTTTGGCAGCCCATTCAGGCTGAACATCTCCCTTCCTATTGTTCTCATTGTTTGCGTCAAGGGTATTCAAAGAATACTTGCAAGATGATCCAACCAGAATCACATACTATGAAAGACAAGCTCCAACCCTCTTCAAAAGATAAGCAGGCTGCTCATAACCCGTCTCATGTATGGGTTGTTAAAAACTCTTCTCAATTGGACAATAATCAGGCTTCTATTAGCAAGAACAACATCGTTGATCCTGTTCTTAATCATGATATTCTTAATCCTGATGTTCCTAATCCTGATGCTAATGCCACTACAGTTGTTAATCCTGATGCCACTACAGTGGTTAATTCTGATGCTACTCCAGCTGTTAATCCTAATGTGGATGTTTCCGTAGTGGCTGCTGCCACCAAGAAAGTTGATGATAATTCTTTTCCCAATGCTAATAAGCACAGTACTCCCCATACTGTTACGGATGTTACATCTACTGCCTCGGTAAGCCCAGTTCAAGTCAGTTTGCCTCATGATATTCCTGCTGCTACTGATAATACAGATTTGGACATTGTGGGTGATTGCACTCTCTTGGCTCAGCCTTTGTTGGGTTCGAAAGATATTGTTATTTCTGTCCCAAACCCTATTAACACGGTTCCTGCATCTCCTAATCGATTTTCGGTTCTCTCTGTGGTTGATGAGGAAGAGGAGGAAGTTAACACCTCCTTGGAAGCCCTCCAGCTCGAAGTTCCAGATTTAGCTAGACAAATGCTGAACAGAATTCCCCAAACCGAAAGGCTAACTCGTTCTAAGGCTGCTAAGCGCTCAGGGGTTGCTTCTAAGGATGTTTTGCATGGAAATTAAAGTCCTTTTCTGGAATGTTCGAGGGATTGGTAATGATCCCACCGTTGCTCGTCTTAAACAGTTGGTTCGGCTTCACAAAATTTCGTTTATTGCAGTCTTTGAGCCCATGTTAGATCCTGTCAAGGCCACTCTCATAAATCGTAAGTTAAACTTCCGATTTTGTTTCTCCAATTCCACTAGCTCTATTTGGCTTTTTGCTAAGTCCTGCTTTACTTGTCATTTACTTTCTGACACGGCTCAGCAGCTCACTGTTAGGATTCAGCACTTCTCTTGGCCTATGTATTCCCATTTTACCTGTGTATATGCCAAGTGTGATTTGCAGGATCGTCGAGCCCTTTGGGATGACTTGATTGATCTTAGTACCTCCCTTCTGAATTGTCCTTGGATCGTTGGTGGAGATTTTAATATTATCTTGCACCCTGGTGAGAAATCTGGTGGTAACGACTGGGATAGGATTGGTGCTCTTGATTTCCATGCCTGTTTAGCTGCTTCAGGTTTATCTGATTTGGGGTATAATGGGAGTGCTTTTACTTGGTGGAATAAAAGGGATGGCAACGCCACTATCCATCAATGGATTGACCGTATGTTGTGTAACTCTAGATGGCTGGATGTTTTCAATGCTACAACGGTGCATCATCTTAACAGAACCTGCTCCGACTATTCTCCCATGCTTGTCAATATTTCTCATAATGCTTCTAACAGACCCACCTCTTTTCGGTTTCTCAATACTTGGGTCTCTCATCCCACCTTTCATGAGGTGGTTCAGGTAGCTTGGGACAGTCCAGTGCGTGGTAGGCCTATGCAAGCTTTCTCTAATAAGCTTCGATGTGTGAAGCAGTCCTTGAAGGAATGGAACAAAACTGTGTTTGGCAACATTTTTTCTAATGTTGCCAAGGCTGAGGAGGATGTTTTAGAGCAAGAACTTCTTTTTGAGATTTGTGGCTCGGATGATAACAGAGCCAATCTTCTTCGTGCTCAAGCTAAGCTTCGTCAACATCTTATCCATGAAGAAGAGTTTTGGCGCCAAAAATCCAAAATTAAATGGTTGCGTGATGGTCAAGGCAACACTAAATTATTTCATGCTTCGGTCAAACAATCCCAGCGGCGACTTTTTATTCATTCGATCAAAGACTTGGACGGGAATACTTTGAATAATGAAAATGATATTAAACAAGCAGCTGTTTCTTATTTTAAGTCTCAGCTCTTGTCCGATTGTCAGCAGGATCGTCCTAATCTTGATATGATTCCGAGATTGGTTACAGAAGAATGGAATATTATGCTCTCGTCTCCTCCTGACATTGAAGAAGTTAAGAACACTATTCAGGCTATGAGTGGATCTAGTGCTGCTGGCCCAGATGGTTTCACTGGTCTTTTCTACTCCTCTTGTTGGTCTATTATTGGTGCAGATTTTCATGCTGCCATTCTTGAGTTCTTTGCAGGCTTTTCTCTCCCTCGGAATTGGACAAGTACCTTAATTGCGACTATCCCTAAGGTAGACAATCCTTTGACCTTCAAAGATCTCAGACCTATCAGCCTTTGTAACTTCTGCAATAAGGTCATCTCTAAAATTCTTGCCTCTCGTCTTGCCTTAATCCTTCCTTCTATTATCTCTGAGAATCAGAGTGCTTTTACTAAAGGTCGGAGTATCCAAGATAATATTCTCTTAGCCCAGGAGATGCTGTATTATCTTAACAAGAAGGTGACTGGGTCCAATATTATTATCAAGCTCGATATGGCAAAAGCTTTTGATCGTATCTCCTGGGTTTATCTGACTCAAGTGCTTCGTAAGTTT
Source organism: Platycodon grandiflorus (assembly GCA_016624345.1). Taxonomy (NCBI): domain Eukaryota; kingdom Viridiplantae; phylum Streptophyta; class Magnoliopsida; order Asterales; family Campanulaceae; genus Platycodon; species Platycodon grandiflorus. The sequence continues at coordinate 10,695,224 of CM028364.1, forward strand.
GGCTTTTGTGAAACTTTTATAGATATGGTTTGGAGGTTGCTTTCGGATAACTGGTTTTATGTTCTTCTCAATGGTGAGCCTGTCGGGTACTTTCAATCCTCCAGAGGACTCCGCCAAGGGGACCCTCTTTCTCCGAGCTTGTTTATCATTGCTGCTGAAGTTCTTAGTAGAAGTCTTAATATTCTTCATAGCTCTTCGCCCAGATTTGCGTTCTCTACTATTAGTGGATGTCCTATTATTTCCCACTTGGCTTTTGCTGATGATGTGGTCATCTTTTGTAATGGTAGCAGGACTTCTCTCACTCGTCATAAAGAGTTGCTCCAACATTATGAGGATGCGTCTGGTCAACTTGTTAATTATTCCAAAAGTTCCATTCACACGGCTCCTAGTATCCCTGAAGCTCGTCTCCAATCTATTATTTCAACCCTTGGAATCCAGGCTGGGCAATTTCCTATTACTTATCTGGGCTCCCTTCTTTGGCCGTAGCGCAGCAACTTTTCGATCCGCTCATTCTTAAACTTCAATACAAGATTGGTATGTGGATGGGTGGCTTTCTAAACTCAGCAGGTCGCATTACTTTAATCAATCATGTTTTACAGTCCATTACGGCTTATCAGATTGCCTCGTTAGATCCCCCTTTAACTGTGGTTAAATCTATTGATCGTCTTCTTTCCAACTTCTTTTGGGGGCATATTGATGGGAAAAACAAGTCTCACTGGGTCTCCTGGGAGCGGTGTTGTCGTCCTACTAATGAAGGGGGGCTGGGCATCGGCTCTACTAAAGATCTCATTAAGGCTTTTAGTATCAAGTTGTGGTGGAGATTTCGAACCGAGAAAAACCTTTGGTCCAATTTTATGGCAGCTCGCTACTATTCTTCAGTCCATCCTGTTCTCAGTGACTCTAAAGGTTCCCATATTTGGCGCCGTCTCCTGGCTATTCGGAATATTACGGAGCCCCATATTTTTTGGGTTATTGGGGAAGGTCTTTGTTCTATTTGGCATGATAATTGGATTGATGGAGGTCTTATTTCTGTTCGGACAGATTGTCATCTTCAATCTGTTAAGGAGCTGTTTGATAACAATTCAAATATTACCCCTCTTGCTTCTACTTGGCTTTCTTCCTCGACGGTTCAGGCCATTGCTCAGCAACATGTCTCTATTTCGGCTCAAAAGGATCATCCCTATTGGAAGCTTACTGTTAATGGGCATTTCTCCATATCTTCAGCCAAGAAGCTTGTTTCTTCTCCCTCTCCCAGCCTCCTTTCGGCCAAATATATCTGGAATAAGCTTCTCCCTCCTCAAATCAGTGTGTTTATGTGGCGTTTATTTCTCTGAAAGCTTCCTATTGATGAAGGACTTTGGTCTAAGGGGATCCACCTAGTTTCCAAGTGCTCCTGCTGTACTGATGGTGATATTGAGACTTTCGACCATGTCTTCCTTAACAGTGCAGTGGCTGTCTCAGTTTGGAGTTTTTTTCATCAACTTCATGGTGTTAATCTGCTGCTGCATCGTTCTTCTACCATCTCGCAAAGATGTTTTTCTTGGTGGTTGAACTCCAAGTCTCAAATTAAGCTGCTGCTGCCGTCTTTAATTCTGGCGCTTTAGCGCGCATAATCTTTGCCTTGTTCAAAAATGTAACTCCCCGTCTCCAAAGTCATTTCGGCTACAATCGATCTTCACTATATCCTTCTAGCAAAGTTCCACTTTGTTCGTTCTTCCATGGGCGTCTCTATACTTAAAGCCTCGTAACAGGCCAGTGGTTCATTCTATTTGTGGGAAAAGCCTCCGCTCGACACTCTTAAGTTGAATTCCGACGGTGCTTGCAAAGGAAATCCTGGGATTGGAGGAGGTGGTGGCATCATTAGAAATTTTAAAGGGGAATTTGTCCATGCTTACTCTTCTTTCTATGGCGATTGTTCTAACACTATGGCTGAACTTTGGGCTCTCCTTCAAGGTGTTGAATGGTTATATGCTCACAATATTTTCAATGTTATTATTGAAGTTGATTCCAAATGCATTTGTGACTGGATTACTAAGTGCCACTCCCCTCCTTGGAAATGTGTCTCTCTTTATCGCCGTATTCTTCGCATGCAAAGGGAAAGGAATTATGTGTTCAAACATTGCTATCGTGAAGTCAACTCTGTTGCAGATGGTCTGGCTAATCATGCTTGCAGTGCTCGTTCAGATTCCCATTTTTCCTCCTTTAGTTCCCTTCCGCAGGTAGTGAAAGGGTATATTATTCTTGATGCTAGGGATACGCCTTATGTTAGGATTTCTTAATTGTATTTCCCTTTCGAGGTTAGGCTCCTTTGTCCTCCCATTTATAAGGGCAAGGCTGGTTGTCCCTCTCAAGTTTGTATTCTTTTTTTCTTATTAATAAAATCTAGCAGGGTGCCGTCCCTGTTTCCCTAAAAAAAAAAAAAATAGTCTTAACTCCAGTATAAGGATACTTTGCAATCCTTTTTGACCTCACTCCCAAGTGCTGATTACTCTTCTTCACGAGCAATATTTGTAAGCTTCAATGAACGATGGACGGCTATAACGACATAAAGAATTAAAAACTACGTTGTCCTTGGATGCTTTCAAGAATTCCTCTTCTTAAATAATCTTAATTCGGGGTAGAGATAAATGACGATGTACACAAATTTTATCAAGTAATTGCTCGACGGCGAATGAAATAGGTACTTCAATTGAAGGATCTCCCATCTTGAATCCAATAAACCTACATTAATGTGGGAAATTTGGGACGATCAGCTTTAGAGATGGGTTGGCGAGAATATGATGATAGATACCGATTTAGATAATGTTTAGGGTCTAGATATGGTTTAGAGTGATGTCGACAGATGAATTGTGATTACTTAATAGTGTATTCGATCTCATACTAATCATTTGTTACTTAATAGGAGTGATGTCGTCGACGATCGCGATTGGATGTATAATCGGAGGTTGCCGAATCGTAATGGTATTACGAGATGAGTTCATTAGAGGTTTGAAGAGTTTTATCGAATTTGCTCTAGCGAACCCCAAATACATGAGTGGTAACAACATAAGGTGTCCATGTGATGGTGCAAAATCGAAAGTACTTCCTTCGATGATTGTTGAGAAGCACCTTCTCCAACACGGGTTTCAAGTTGGGTACAAGCGGTGGGTAGCTCACGGTGAGCAAATTAGAGTATTGACTAGGCCGGAAAGTAACCAGCAGAGGATTCATGTACGTGAACCTGAACCAGTAAATACGAGTGTGAACTATGAACCAGTTCGTGGTATGAAAGATATGGTTAGGGATGTTGCTGGTGCTCATTTTGACTGGTCAGAGAACGCACGTCAAAAGGAGCCAAATCCTGTAGCTAATAAGTTCATTGATGCTATGGAGTCTGCAAGGGAGAAGTTGTATCCTGGCTCTGAGCAGACCGTTTTGGAGACTGTGGCTGAGTTCCTAAACATCAAGTCAGATTGCAATATTAGTCAATCTGGTTTCGATTGTCTTATGAAAGCATTGAAAAAAGCTTTACTGAAAGGGAATAAGATGCCAGAGAACTTCTATCAGACAAAGAAGATGGTTGGGCATATTGGGTTGAAATATGAGAAGATTGATGCGTGCAAGAATGATTGCATGCTTTTCTACAAGGAAGATTCAAACTTGAAAGAATGTTCTGTGTGTGGCCATGATAGATATAAGCCGAAACGGAGGGGCAGTTCGAAACGCAAAAAGAATGAACCTTATAAGCAGTTGTGTTACCTGCCTTTGACTCCGAGATTGCAACGCCTCTATGCGTCTAAAGCTAATTCAGAAGCTATGCGTTAGCACAAGGAAAGCCCGCGCGAGGGTGGCGTGTTGACTCATCCGTCAGACGGCTTGGCTTGGAAACAATTTGATGCAACCCATCCTGACTTTGCCTGCTAAAAATATAAGGTTGTGCATATGCAAGGATGGTTTTACTCCTTTCGGCCTAGGGCGAAGTCCTACTCTTGTTGGCCGGTTATAGCTACCGTCTACAATCTTCCACCGTGGTTGTATATGAGTGATCCTTATATGTTCTTGTCACTGTTCATACCTGGACGGACTAGCCCTGGCAAGAATATTGATGTTTATCTCCGCCCTTTGATTGACGAGTTAAAAATGCTCTGGGAAGACGGAGTGGAAACATGGGATGCATTCAAAAAAGAAAATTTTAAAATGAAAGCCGCGTTGATGTGGACGGTGAATGACTTCCCGCTATGGGATGTTATCGGGTTGGAGCACACATGAGAAGCTTGCATGTCCTATTTGTATGGATGACACTAAGTCGTTCACACTCGAGCACTCTCGTAAACCTTGCTGGTTTGATTGTCATCATCAATTTCTACCAGATGACCACCCATTTAGATCACAGAAGCAACAATTCATTAAGAATAGGGTTGAGCGTGATGAGGCGCCTAGACGTTTGAGCGGTGAAGCTGTTTATGAAAAGGTATCTAAACTACAGAAGACCAGGTGGGGAAGATGTTTGCAAAGGATAGACTGCGAGATTTCGGTGTAAAGCATAATTGGACTAAGAAGAGTATATTTTGGGAGTTGCCGTATTGGAAAGATAATTTGATACGCCATAACCTTGACGTCATGCACATTGAGAAGAATGTGTTTGACAATATTTTTAACACCATTATGGATTGGAGGGCCACTACCAAGGACACACCCAAAGCCCGAATGGACATGAAAGACATATGTAAGCGGCCTGCCTTGGAGCTAAAAGAGGTCAATGGTAAACAGCTGAAACTGTCGCTCCATACGTGCTAACCAAGGATCAAAGACTTCTAGTGTTGAAGTGGTTGAAGGGATTGAGGCTTCCAGATGGTTACGCTTCTAACATCGAAAATTGTGTAAATGTAGATGAAGGAAAGGTTCATAGTTTGAAGAGTCATGATTGTCACGTGTTACTGAACAGGTTACTTCCTATTGCGCTTAGAGACTTGTTGCCCGACAATATATGGATTGCGTTAATCGATCTAAGTAAGTCATTCAGAGCGTTATCATCCAGCACTCTGCGGGTTGATGACATGAGAAGACTCGAAGCGAGCATTGTCATGACGATTTGCAAACTTGAGAAGATCTTTCCTCCGTCTTTTTTTGATTCTATGGAGCATTTACCAATCCACTTGGCATATGAAGCTAGGGTTGGGGGTCCAGTTCAATACAGATGGATGTATCCATTTGAGAGGTAATTACTCGTCTCATAATAATCGTTTTTCCTCTATAACATACTTAAAAGTCGTTTATAACTTGTGTAACATTTATTTATCCTGTCATGCATCTGCAATTAGGTATCTCGGTCATTTGAAAAGGAAGATGAGGAACAGGGCAAAGGTTGAGGCCTCAATATGCGAGGCTATTATTATAGAGGAAATTGTTGCCTTTGCCGCGCAATATTTTTATCCCGATATTGAATCGAGATTGACTAGGGTTGGGCGCAATTATGATGGTGGAGAGCCCGATGCCAATGGAGACATCTCATTATTTAATGCTCCGGGTCAGCCACTCGGTAAACCGGTTAAGACTCGAATACTAAGCAATAAGGAGTATGACGTTGCGAGACTCTATATACTCCTTAATTGTCCTGAAGTTGAGGAATATCTCAAGTAAGTTAATTATCAATTTCATTCAATTTTAGATAGTCGTCCGATTCAAATTAAAGTTGCAACATGCATAAATAACTCGTATAAACTCTAAACCTAATGTAGTATGTTCGAAGATCAAGCCGGAGATGATATATCTGACGAATTGCGAGAAATCAGGACAGAGAAAGAGTTTTCGTCGTGGTTACGCAAATATGTAAATATCATTTCCTGGCTCGATTTATATGTAGACATCTTATATTTGCATCCAAACGGTATAATATCTCAGTCATTAAAAAATGCCTATTATGAATTACTTTCCAGGTTTTGGAGCATCCTAATGACCCGAGAGTCGCGAGATTATCTCACATATCTGCAAATCCGTTGATGAGAGTTACTTTATACAACGGATATTATGTGAATGACTATGTCTTCCATACAAAGGAATACGGGGAGGGAAAACAAACAGATAACAGCGGTGTCAATCATAAAGGCAACCTTGACTATTATGGTGTCCTTAAAGAAGTCATCGAGTTACGATATCTCGGGAGGAAAAATATAGTCCTATTCAATTGTGACTGGCGAGACGCTGTACGAGGTATAAAAAAGCACAACTCGTTTGACCTAATCGATGTGAAGCAGACGTCTAGACATGCGGGTGATGATGTGTTCATCTTAGCATCACAAGCACAACAAGTATACATGACACCATACCCTTATCGGCGAGCTGATGAGAGGGGATGGTGGGCTATTTGGAAGACTAAGGCCAGAAGCACGATTGATATAGCATATCGATCTGACGACATAACTACAGAATCGTCATTAGAAGGATGTTATCAAGAGGATGAAATGCCCGTGCCTCCCGTTGTATCTTCTGATAGTCATCCAATGGATGAAATGCCCGTGCCTCCCTTGGGCCTGGAAATAGTATTACCCGTTGATTTGCCACCTCCTTCCCCGTCGAAGATGAAGTCCTGATTATTGAAGGTGATGCGAAGAAGACGAGGTAAGAAGATGAAGAGGATTGGATGTCGAGGATGACGATGAAGAAGAACTTGAGTTTTGTAGTAGCGACTCAAACGCTGAGACTGAAGAATCTGAGAATGAAGAAAATGAAGACACTGAGAATGAAGACTCTGAGTAGTCTTACATGTGTACCGTTTAGGTTCTTTTATTTTTTGTTTGAAATTAAATGTCATGTGTAGAACACTATTTGTATGTTACTTGTTATCATGAAGATGATTCATTTTAATTTATGTTATGTATTTTAACTTAATTGTCATCTAAACTTAGCGTTAATTGTCATCATTAATATACTAATTCATATATAAACATGTCACGACGAGCTGGTAGAGGTAGGGTCGGACCGTAGGTCCGACTTCTACCTACTTGCATTACGTTACGCCTACTGTACCACTGAGAGCCGAGTCTCACTTTTCTCAGCCCGAGGATGCGCCCGACTGTTGTAATTTATATAGATTTGCTTGTATCCATAACCTAAGTCTAAGCCAGGGTGACTAATGGGCCTGCGTGTCTGTTAGAGTGGCAACTTGTACTTAGACATTGCTTGAATAGCTTAGGGTTGCTTATTGTAATTAGCCTAGCCTTCAGAAGATAGCCTGTAGTATATCAGTCGTGTTATCAGCTGCCTTCTGGTCATCAACCAAAGTTTGCATCAGCAGAGTCCATCAAGTTATGGACAAGTTTATTTCACCAAGCTTCATCGCCTAAGTTAAAGACCCTAAGATCGTCCGATCTAGAATTGCTGGGACATGCCTTCGGACATCGCAAAGTCATTCATTGAGCGTGACACAACGATAACCCGCAAAACACATTCAATGATTCTTTCCTTTTAGGCATTCATCTCGAAAGAACATTCTCGCTCGCAACCAAGCCTTCTCACCTATTTTTGGCAAAGTGACGATCCGGTCCGAATCCTAACTACCTATCGATCTCAACAAGAATATTAGAGCATTTAATGCTCTTAAATTCAAATTCTCCAACAGATGAAGATCTCTAACTGCTACAATGGCTTCCTTCGAGTATATATAGAAGACTCCAAATAAGCATTTACTAACCTACATGAATCAACAACTCGAAATCTTCATCTTCTTCAAGCTAGTTCATTAAAAGCTTAAACGTCCTGTTGCATATTAGCCTAGATTTGCTTGAATCCATAACCTAAGTCTAAGACAAGGTGACTAATGGCCTGCGTGTCCGTTAGAGTAACTTGTATTAGACATAGCTTGAATAGCCTAGGATTGCTTATTGTAAGTAGCCTTGAAGAAGATAGCCTATAGGACATCTGACGTCCTTCCGCACAATAGGCAAACAATGCATCGCAGCTTTCGTTTGAATATCGGACAAGCTCATATCAGCCAAACCTCATCGCAATGTTGAAGAACCTTAAGAACGTCCGATAAGAGAACCGCCGAAGACATGTCCCGATTTGAGGCTTTCATTGACTTCGATGCAACGTTAACCCCAAATCATTCAATGAAGGTTTCCATTCTTGGCATACACTCAAAGGACATTCTTCCGCAAGCAAACAGGACTCCTTATTTTTAGCAAAGTGTCGACACTGCAAGCTACACAGCCTTATCGTGAGTCAACAACGATTAGAGCATTAATTGCTCTTAAATTCAAATAAGAAGACCACCAACGGCTCCAAGCTTCCTCCTACATATAAAAGGAGAATCCATTGCTGCATTTAACACACTTCAACAACTACAACTCCGAATCTTCCTCATCTTCAAGTGCATTAAAGCTTAAACGTCCTATTCTGTATTTCCTTCTGAAGAGCTTCTCTAAGACGATCATCCATTAAAGCTCTTCATTGATTGCAACACCTAGCTTTTCATAGCTCACGAGAATTGTATCTTATTGATATCAATTCTCCCACAAACACTTGGTCAACAAAATTTTTGTACACAATCCATTAGAGATCTAGTTTGTAAAATATCTAGTGGAAAAACTTAGTACACGATTTTCAAATCCAAAGTTGACCACTTTGGTTGTGGACGTATAGTACTATAAGTGTGAACCATATTAAATACTCTGTCTATTTGTGTGATTGTGATTTGATTGTGTTGCTTTAAATTTCCGGATTTCCAATCTGTTAACCTGCCGATCTTGTCCCGCCAAGATCGCCTATTCTCAACTTGTCTCATTGCTTCACAAGTCTTCCGCTTGCAAAATTTTATAAAACCTTGAAGAAGTAAGATTTTGAATCAATTTCAAAAAAATTGGACATAGGCTATTCAACCCCCTTCTAGCCTAGAGCAACCTTGGACCTAACAATTGGTATCGAGCTTAACTCTTTGAAAACTAGTTTTTCCGAGATTAACCTCGAGAGATTAAAGATCATGGCTGCTCACCAAATGTTGGAAACCTCAAACGTGAACCATTGTCCTGTCTTGGATGAAGTTCACTTTGACATCTGGAAAGATAAAGTTAAAAGACATATGAATTCAATTGACAAACGCTGGAAATGTGCCACGATGGACCT